>JAKSZU010000021.1:34537499-34712499 GCA_026018925.1 Tupaia tana
AGAAAAAAAAGTAAATAAAACTAAATAAATAATGCTTTTTTTAAAAAAACTACTGGTTTCTCCCTTACATAAGAAATTTCAGAAACTATTCTTAATCCAACATTTCCCATTCTTTACTTGTCATATAGCTACAACATATTTCTTACATCGATTCAGTGTCACACCAAACTATATGTTCAAACTACAAAGCTGTTGAAAAATTAAAACCATCAACATTCAAATGCCAACTTATGGTTGCATGCTTCTGTAAAATGTTATCTACACAATGCCAAACATTTCATATGTGTTCCTTTATTTTTGTGAATGAGCATATATTCTCAGGTTGATAAATTTCTTCCTCACTTTACTCAATGTATTTGTAAAAATTTCCATATCTGATGGAATCAGTATTTCAGTAGCAATTCCAATTTTACCCAAAGTGCATTTTTCACTCTTTGATGAGATTGGAGAAAACCCAAGCAAGACATAAGGGAATATTCACACACATATGCAAAGGACTCTACGGCAGAACCTTCTCCCCATTAGAATTAGCATACGGAATCATTTTACACACAATAAATCCAATAAAACAGCATCATCGTGTGGAATGAATAGCATTTAATGATTTCACAAAATCTGTTCCTCCATAAATTTTAGTGTGAATTCTTGGCAGGATATCATATTCCTTGTAGTATTAAACTATTTGGTTTTACTTCAGAACAAGTGTTCTTTGCTAAGGTTTGTGGAAGTGTGCCATATCTGATCATCTTATTTTACACTATTGCTTTTATGAGTCACTTTTTAAAACTGCATCACCACATCCAAATGCATTGGAACTAAAGTCATCTGATGTTTTAACAGATTTTTTGATAAGTCACTCTTTATCCCTTTCATTATTTATGATCATAAGCATAATGTTTTTAAAATTCTTCATGGGGTAAAATATATTTAGAAGAACTGAAGCGTTATCTGTGAATCTTATGTACTAACATCGCTTACATCTTTTTATAACCTCTTCTGTCCCTCTGCAAATAAGAAATTAAAAACCTACATGCATTCCTACACACACATGTACAGACATGTAAGCACATACACAATAAAGAGTTGACTTACATGCAAAGAGTTCACTGTAATTATTGCTAAAGCACATGACTTGGATTTGAATAAAAATTAATTCTGAAGTTAAGCTCTCTACTTATTGGTGCTAAATGCATCAGAATTAGTCAAAGATCAACTGAAGATTGTGTACTCACATCTAATCTACCCTTTGTTATACCTCCTCCCCACACAAATCAAAACAACAAAAATCAAATATACAAGTGAGAAAAAGTAAACCATACATTTGTTAGAGTAAATGAACAGTGTTCATGTTATCCATATGACTAGCTCAATTTCTGTGTGAATGCAGACTGCCAGCAAGTTGGGAACGATTTTCTCTTGAACCAAAGAACCAATACCTGACTCTCTCTCTGCTGAGATTTAACTTCAGAAAGACTACGAATTCAGGAGGTTCCATTACGGTTTTACAGAAGACTGCTTAAAGTCCGGATCCAAGATTATCTAGTGTTTTATCAAGAATAAGGAGTGTTATTCACTTTCAAAAGGTACTGCCATTCTTAGTGATACAAAGAGTTGCAACGTCTACTTGATTTTGCCTGTAACAGCTTTTACGGCCATAGCAGGAGTATGACTCTGTTAAAGTTTGCACAAAGTGAGCAAATGACAAAGCAGTTATGAGTGCACATATTTAGAAAATCTGGTTTAAGTGATAAGAACATAATTTAACTCATGAAAAGGGTGATCTATTTACTGTTACTGAACGTTTAGTTACAGAGCTGGGAAAGCATAATCCACGCCTTCAGGTTATGGAAGGAGATGCTTATTGTTCTCTAAATTTTAGCTCTCCTCTTCTCTCATCTGATTATACTTGAGTTTTACGCTGATCAGCAGTTCTAGACTTACATCTTCTGTAGTTTAAGATGTGATGAGAATGAAAAAAAAAAAAGAAAAAAATATATAGTAGTACTTATCCAGGTTTTGAATTTAACAAACTAAATATGGGAGGCTGTAAACGAGTTGCTAGTCCTTTAAAAAAAAAAACACACACACACACACAAAACAAAACCAAAAACAAACAACCCCAATAAATGTCATCACATCATTAGCTTTAACTATTTGTAATTAAGACAAACGACATTAAAAAAAAAATATTTGCCAGAGAGCACATTCACTCATGCTGGCTGAGAAAAACAGAGGCATGAGAAAGCACCCCCCATGGGAAATGGTCACGCCAATGCTGATATTCCTTCCCCTCCATTTCATCCTCTTTGCGGTATTTTGAGCATGCACACAAAGCGCAGCAAGTTTTTTCAACCTGCAGGGTCTGGGATTTGAACTGTGTGTTTGGCAAAATAAGAGCTGGCTTAACCACTGCACCATGGGCTAACCCAAGAAGTAATGATTTTTAACCAAATACTAGAATACAAAATACTGTAAACAGCAAATGCTTTGGTCAGTCAGGCTGTGTTCACACTTCCAATTTTGAAGTCAAAATAAAAATCAACTCCCTGTGAACGGCACTCATCAGGGTAGAGGAATTGGGATCCCAGTGCTTCATCAACGAAAGGGTAAGTGGGTATTAAAGAGTTTAGCAACAAACACCACTCTGGCTATTTGCGAAACTTTCTGTAGGTTCGGATAAAGAAAAAGAAAGTGAATGGTTGAAACAAGATCGAAAAACTAAAGGATACACATTTTAAATGTTAGATTCTTACCTATCTATCTATAATTTTATTTCCATGAATCAACATCCTTTTATTTTCTTCCCCATCCTTTCTGGCCTCTAATAGTCACTCTTCATGTCTCCACTTGCATCAGATCATCTTTTTCTTTCAGTTTCTTCAGGGGAGGAAATACATAACTTTATTTCTCTTTATGTACTTGGCTTATTCCACTTAACATAATGTCCTAAAAGCTCACCTATTTTCCTTACAAGTGTTTTAAAACACAAAAATGAGACTACAGATAACAAATTACTGCATATCTCAAAGTAACTTCAAAAAAGGATTTGGGTTGATCCTGTAGCGTAGCGTGTAAGCTCTCTACATAGGGAGATCTACAGATTCCATGTGGTTAATCATGGATCTAACTCCGGCCCCCAAAGGCTTGAAACACACCAGGTGCAATATATATATTTATAAAATATTAGAGTTTTTAAACTCATTTCTAAATAGGAAAGATCTTATTGGATGAAGTGCCATTCTAAAAATTGAAGAAAAGATTGGCATTGTATAAGAACTATATCAGGAATTTGGGAAGAAACATTTCGACAGACAAAAGAATGTAAAGTTCTCTGCTTAGAAAAAAACTATAATTTTTGCTTTATAAAACCAAAAATTAAAAAAAAATGTGTATGTCAGGAATTTGAAAGTGGGAGATTAGGACTTCTGTGTGGAATTAAGGAAACAATGGAGATGGAGAGTTGAGGTTTAAAAACTATGGGAAACGATTAAAACTGGAGTATTTGAGTAGTAGATTGAATTGCTTCTGGAGCATAATATGTTACCAGGAGTTGTGGAGGTTGCAATCAAGACACTAAATTATAAGTGTATCTTGCTTCCTGTGCAGTTCTTTCCAGCAAAGTTCTATTGCTCAGGTACAAGTGGAGAAAAACAAAGAACGTCTAGCTGGTGTAAGTGTTTGCCAGTCATATACAACAAAAGGCAGAGGGATCAAAGAGTGAAAAGTAAACGGACATAATATTGTACAAGCTAGGAGAAGCAGGTAATCTGATAAAAAATATTGGACTTTTGGGACCAGCAGTTGGTGTAATGGTTATATTGCTGGATTCCCATGTAGCCAACTGCGATTCGAGTCCCGGACCTGGTGACTTAAACTCATGCTGCGCACATGTGCGTGTGTGCCCAAGATCCCGAGAGGAGAATGGAGGAGAAGGGATTGCAGCATGGCCATCCCCCCACCCCAGGGGTGGTGATTTCTCACTTTCTGTCTGTCTCTCTCTCTGTCTTTCTGGCAAGCACACGCACCCTATAGCAAAAACCTCTCCAAAATTTTTAAAAATCCTGGACTTTTGAATGGTAAATGAAGCTATTGATAAACTTGAAACATGGGCTTCCGTGTAATGATAGTTAAACAAATTCTGGAATCAGTTAATGAACAAAAGGGAGATAACTAAATCAGACATGATGTGTGTAACTTTTTTGATGAATTATAAAGAATCTGATAAAGTATCTGGAGGTGAAAGTTCAAGTTCCAGAGAGATTTCTTTATATGATACAGATATTAGAGTTTAAGCATACGGGGAATTAGGCAGAAGAAAGGAGAATATGATGAAGGTGGAGAATAAAGACATTGTTATGAGAGCACCGTTCTTCAGTCTGTAGAGGAGGTGGGGTCCATGGCACGTAAGGGGGAAGTGTAGCAGTTATAGCCAGTGAGCAGAGTGGACAGACAGGTTCAGGGAGGTTAGTGGACCTGCTGCTGAAAGCGTAAGACGGTTCCCTTGTTTGCTTCCATTTTCTCATTGAAATATAATGTCCTAAGTCAAGTGTAATATTGAAGTTGAGAAAGAATGACAAAATACATTTTCCCTGAAATTAAAAGAACATGCTTAATTAGAGAAAGTAGAAACATTGCAGAGAATCGCAAAGGATTTGCCCAAGATGTGGTCACTTACGTAAACTCAGAATTTTAGTACAGTTAAAAGTCTTTCTTCATCCAATTGCTTTTGCTCAATCTTAGGCATGAAGAACGTAAAAATGGAAAAGGTTTAAATATGACTTTGATATAATTACCCAGCTAAAAATAAACTTGGTTCCAACCAGGTTATTCATCAAGGACGACTTGTTTTTTTTTAAAGTTGTATCTCTATACTCTTTCCTTGCCCCTCCCCCCGTTCCACACTGTCTTCAGTGTCTGTAACTATTTTCACTGCTTTTATGTGCTCCAATATTTCAATCTGTACCATAGAGTGCAGATAGTTGGTATATATTATGTGGAGACATACAATAACTGTCTTTCATACTGGCTTGCTTCGCTCAGCAATAAATCTTCCCTATTCAACCACTTTCTAGCACATGCCAGGACTGGTCTGAGAAGTATTTCATGTTGGGTAAATCTCTTTATAAGCCAAATGGCGTTTTAGTGATTGAATGTTTAAAAATAATAATAATAATAAAAAGTTGTATCTCACGACTTGGTATAGATTAATATTTTACCTAAAATTAAAGAAGCCAGAGAGAAAACCCATTTTCTCTTAAAATACAAAATATTCTCAAGGTAGAACTCAGAAAAATTTGCTTCAGGCGATTGATTCCAAAAAAAGAAAAAAAAATATTGCCCTTGATCTTTGAGGAAATTAGGATTAATTGGGTAACTGATTATTGAAAAATATAAGTACTAATAATTGTGGCCTTTATATCATCAATTTTGAGTACTTAAGCAACTTCTCAATCTCATGTTTTTCATAAACATGTAACCAGTATAAAATATTATCTACAATATTTCCATACTATAAGTAAAATTGTACTTAATGTAATCATTTTAGCACTGACTTTTTGTTTTAAAGCATATTTAATGAAATATACTTTATTTAATGTTTGAAAAAGATTTAATTTAAAGGGAAAAAAATCACTCCTTTTACTATATTTTTATTATTTTTGTTTGAAATATTCAATCTGATAAATTGCAGTGTAATCAAAATCAAGTAAGCATCAAGATACTCTGCTTCGATATATTGTTTCCTTAAAGAAAGATTGACTAAATCGAGCTGTGAGTAACTGAAAACTAAGTAATATTAATCCTATTTCAGAGGTAATCAGTGTATGATTATGCAAGGAGCCATGCCCCTGCCAAACTGTCAGTTCATGTAACTGCCTTGTGGCAAAACCAGTTTTAATGGTTAAGAGTTCTTAATGCCCTGGGGCTGCCTTCATTTGCGAAGACATGAAATCCGCTATCCCAGGCTACGTGGCTTCACTCTGCCAACTCATGAATACATCATTCAGATGAGTATCATAAACAGGCAGAACTGTAAGATGCTTCTGTCTCCTCAGCCTTCTGTCAGGAATTAGAAGTTGGCTTGTTATTGAGAAGTGAAAGATAGATAGAAGCCTTCCTGAAAATGCAGCAAATTAATGATAAGCCTGGTTGGAGAAATAACCATTATAATTGTGACAGCCAAATTATTAACAACACTAGATTACGATTACAAATATATAAATGTATCAGACATTAATTTTAAGAATTAAGCAATTTTAAATAATTAAGTGAAACTGTAATTTATATTGCTAAATATTCACTGGGTTATATATTTCAAAAGTGAATTATTCTTCTAAAAAGGGTTTATATTCACTCCTCATTATAGAAAAGACAGATATTTCTGTAGAAAATTCTATGCTGTATTTGGTAATGTTTTGTAAAACTATACATTAGTAATATAATTCTTAGTGTCTGCTAAATACTCAAACCTTTGTTTGTCACATGTCACGATCCCCTCTCCAGCTTTCCCACAAGTGACTACAAGCCAGCGTGATTTAGGTTGACCAGAATCCAAACCCCCATTGGCCACGTGGTGCCAGCATTGCTGAGCAGGAAGTTACTGCCCATACCAATATGGCTGGAGCATCTCTTTATAACTTTTTTTTTGTTTTTGAGAGAGAATTTTGCTATAGGGCATGTGTACTCGCTAGAGAGACAGAGGCAAACAGAGAGAAAGTGAGAAATCACCCCCCAGGGGGATCGGCACACTACAATCCCTTCTTCTCCATTTGCCTCTTGGAATTTGGGGCACGCATATACATGCACTGGTGTGTTCCAAGCTGCCAGATCCAGGACTTGAACCACGGTCAACCTTGTGGGAGCCCAGCACCTTAACCCCATGACACCTGCTGGCCCCCACTTTGTAACTTTTAATTAGTGATGTTAATTATAATCATATAAAGAATTGTCTATGCATTATCAAGATTGCAGCTAGTCTAAGTAAGGCCTATAACGCCAACAGGTACCATGTTCACTACCCTGACTCAGAGAATCTTGAGTAGGAGTTTGAAACTATTGCTCAGTTCATAGCTTCTCTACCTGCCAGCAAGAGCTGTGCAATCAGTCATAAATATCTTCAGTGAGTAGCAAGTTCATGGCCGAGTCAATAATTACAGAATCAAATGGGACATCAATTTCCAGCCAAGATTTAATTTGGCAGCATGGTGCTTTGCAAAATAAGACCCTCATACATTATTGCTACACTCCCTGAATTTACTATCTTCCTAATGTTTCTGCCCACGTTAGTATGAATTATCATGTTTCCATTAATATGATAATATAATCATTTAAAATTGAATTTTGAGAACAAATCTCTCACTTAAAAATTACCATTGCATACTGCTCAGTAGCTTATGGCAATTTTTAAAAGGTGATATTTTCAAGTTCATCATCTTAACAAACAGTACTGGAAGATTCTGCTTCACCTTCGAAAATTTCTACTTATTTATTTTTCTTTTTGAATTGGAATCTTTTTTAATATTGTCTACTTTGAGTCCTTTTTTTGCAGTTCTGGATTAATGCAAAACAGATTTTTTTAACATAGAAAATCTTCACATATTAAACATGATGAGCTTGTCTCACTTGGAATTCTATAAAACAAATTAACTGATGTTCACATGGCTGAATTCCAAGAATTTTAATGCCGTCCCCTCAATTGTGCTATAATTGTTGGTAGCTTTCCTAAAATGTAGACTCTAAAGAAAATCTAGCACTGAATGCAGTACTCTTTGGACATATTTACTTTATATTAGTGACAATAGCCTTCACTGATTTGTACAGGCTTTACATATTAATGTAGGTTTCTTATAATAAACTCTGTATCTCATTCTTAATACCTATATAAAGAATGTACACTTTTAAAAGAATTATTTGCTTTTATTTCCTCATTCATTTATTTTAATTTGACCAGAGAGAGACAAAGAGAGAGAGAGAGAGAGAGAGAGAGAGAGGGAAGATCAGAAAGCATGTCGCTAGGTCTGGGACTCATGTTGGAGTGTCTAGTTCCTTAACCACTATGCCACTTGGTGGCCCCAAAGATTGTACATTGTTAATTAGGTTACCAGAATTGACTTACAGAGCATGTGATATTATTAAAAAAAAAAAAAGGCAGAAACAAAAGCAAAAAGTCTTGCTCATTACTTTCTATTTAGAGCATACAAATGACGTACTCATGTTCAGAGAGAAGTATTAATAGAGTTGTATTTTTCCATGCATTAACAATAGATACATGTTTTTTTTTTAAAGGCAATAGATCCTCTAGTAAATATAAAAGAAAAACTTGAATATTATTATAAAATAACATCCTGACTTTTTTTTTTAAAACTTTATTTATTTATTTAGTTTGACCAGAGAGGAACAGAGCGTGAATGAGAGACAGAGAGAGAGAGAGAAAGTGAGAAAGCAAGCAGCAAGGTTGGGACTTGAACTGCATTTGCCCATGTTTTTGAGTCTGGCACCCTTAACCACCATACCACCTTTCTGGCCCCCACCTTGACATTTTTAATACTTCTCTTAAAATTGTTGAAAATGCAAGGCAAGTATAAATAATGGTGGCAAGCAACATGACTTTCAAAGTCGCTACAGTAATTATTTAAAAAAATGGAAGAATGATTGCAGTTTCTTATGCTCCTTTCAAACCTGGAGTGTCATTAATAGGTATATTCTTTTTTCTATTTTTCCTTGCAAATTTTGGCTTCTATTTTATCAGAAAAGTTTTACAGTACTTTTTGTTTGATATAGGCATGGGAGAGTAGAGGGCTAACCTCACAAAGGCATTTTTACAATGGATCAACAATCTCTTTTCAATATCAAAGCCTTTTTAATATCACAAAGAAACACTGAACTTTGAATAAACGAATTAAGTTTTAAATTAGTAATATGTAAAATATCCTGGCATAGACTTTTTTTCTATTTTTAAGTTGAATTGAGTTAGCTTAAAAATTTTGTTTTATATGGAATTTGATGATTGTTGCTCAAAATACTTTTAGAGATTTTTGCTATTGGACACATGTACTCACCAGAGAGACAGAGAGAGAGAGAGAGACAGAAATCAAGAAATCACCCTCCGGGAGGGATGGCCACACTGCAATCCCTTCTCCTCCATTCTCCTCTTGGGATTTTGAGCATGCACGCACATGTGCCCCATGTGTTTTAAGCTGCCGAGTCCAAGACTTGAACCATGGTTGACCATGTGGGAGTCTAGCTACGTAACCATTACGTCATTTGCTGGTCCTAATTTTTTAAGTTAGAATTATGCACTTTTTTGTTTGTTTGTTTTGTCATGGAGCATGTGGGCTTGCTAGAGAGACAGAGAGAAAGGGGAAGTAGAAACCATCCCCTGGGGGGATGGCTGCACTGAAAGCCCTTCTCCTCCATTCTCCTCTCAGTGCTTTGAGCACATGCGCACATGCACCCAGTGTGTTTATCAGGCAGCTGGGTCCAGGAAACAAGTCATGGAGTCAGCCATGTGGGATCCAGGCCTTAACCACCAGCCACCTGTTATCCCAAATAATGCACTTTTTAAAAGTTGTATTTTATCTACAATTGACATGTAAAAATTGTTACATTTTTAAGGGATACAAACATGATACTTCACTACATGTATACATTGTCTAATGATCAAATCAGGGTAATAAACTATACATTGCCACAATGTTTGCCATTTCTGTGTGGTTATAACATTCAAGATCCTCTCTTCTAGCTATCCTGAAACATGTAATACATTATTACTAGCTACAGACATGGTACTGTGAAGTAGAATAGCAGAATTCATTCAAACCGCAGGGTTGGTCATGTGGAATCTGCTTTTTAACTCCCTGGTCACTGGGGGGCCCACCTACACATATTTCATCCAAAATATATAAAGAAAAAAAAGGAATAAGAGAACAATCCCATTTAAAAATAGGCAAGAAATCCAAACAGATACTTCAAGCAGAAGTTATATTAGTAAGAAATTATATATATATATATATATATATATATATATATATATATTCAATGTCATTGATTATTAAGGGATTGCAAATGAAAACAAAAGTGAGAGGCTCCTACATACCTACCAAAATGGCTAAAATCCCCAGACTGTTTAATGATGAACTAGTGGGAACATAAAACAATAGAAACTCTAATTTATTGCTGGTAGAGTGCAAAATTGATACAGCCACTTTGGAAGATTGTTTGGTTACATCTTCTTTTATTAAGAGAGAGATTTTTGCTATAGGGCGTGTGTGCCCACTGGGGAGACAGAAAGACAGAAAGCGAGAAAACACTCCCCCCTCCAGAGCAATGGCCATGCTACAATACCCTATCCTCCCTTCTCTTCTTGGGATTTTAGGCACACACACACACATGAGCTGCAAGTTTCCCGGTCCAAGATTCAAACCTTGGCCAACTACATGGAAGTCCAGTGAAGTAACCATTACATCATTTGCTGGTCTCTGGTGATTTCTTAAAAAGCTAAGCTAAACCTATGCGTTCCATCAATATTATCACCAAGTATTTACCCAACTGGTTTGAAAACTTGTATCCACACAAAACAGCTTCATGTGAATATTTGTAGAAGCTTTATTGTAGTCACCCCAAATTGGAAGAAACCAAGATATTCTCAAAACCAAGAGAATAGATTAAAACAAAATGAAACAAAACAAAACACCCATGTGTCTGTACACCAGACTACTATTTAACAGTCAAAAAGAGGTGTAAACCCATGCAAAACCATGGCTGATCTTAAATGCATTCTACAGAGAAATGAACCTATCTGATAAAGAATGTACTGTATGATTTTCTTCATATGATATTCCAAAAAAGGCAAAACTACAGAAACAGAAAGAAAATAAAGTGGTTGCCAGAGATTAAGGAGAGGAAGAAGAGAAGGTGAAGTACAGGGTCTCTTTGGGGGACGTGTGAAACCACGAGTATGATACTATTATGGCAGATGCATGACAATATGCATATGTTAATACGCATAGAACGTTACGGCACACAGAGTGAACCTAAATACATGCAGATTCAAAAAACCACTTAGTAGGTTGGGGAATGCCAGCATGGGAAGCAGAAAGAGGAAAAACAATTTAGTTGTATTATGCATGTATTAAACAACCCCACTGGACCTCTTCAGCTGGGAGGAAAAAGGGCTGAACTTAATAATGCTGGAAATAATGGAGTGTGCAAAACGGAAGGCAAGTTAAACTGTACATATGCACCACAGTCTAGTTGGTACACTGTCTGCAATGAAGACACAGGCTTACCATTCTAGTGATGCTAACCAGGCGTATGGGGAATGAACAATTAAGTAAGTCGAAGATAGATGGTGAAAGCCAGGTTCCTCTGTTAGTGTGAGAGTTCATGAATTCAAGAAAGGGCACTTGTTGATGAGGATGAATATCAAAATTCCTGTTGACTTTGAGCTGGTTTTGACTGGAATGATGCATAAATGAACCAACTGGAGAGTTACTAATGTTAAATACCTTTACTAAGTGGTAGTATGCACATGTGTTCACGTATAAGAAGTTATCATGCTCTTTATATAGATTCATTCATTTTGTTGTTATATTTCAATTTTAAATATATTTAAAAATGGAGGCAAGAAAAGATAACAGACTAGGAGATATTGGTTAACTCTAAGATAGCTCTAAAAAATAAATAAAACAGGGCTAGGCAGTGGTGGTCAGGTGACTAGATCCCACATGGATCACTGTATGGTTCAAGTCCAGGTTTCAAGTCACCTGGACCCAGTAACTTGAAAAGCACACTGGGCATGTGTGTATGCATGCTGAAAATCCCAAGTGGTGGGTGGAGGAGAAGGGACTGTGGCATGATCATCTGTCATGGGAGGAGTGCTTTTTTATTTCTTCTTTCTCTCTCTTTCTCAAGGAAGTGCACATCCACTACCAAAAAGCTAAAATAACAATAAAACAAATTATGGAACTATTAAGACTATAAAACACACAAGTCATAGATTTAAAACATCCTATAACACAAATAGCCAGTACAACTATATTAGAAAAAAAACTGCTGAACATAAAGTCAAGGTAAACATTTTAGAAGTACTACAGCATAATCCAATTATCTTATTTTTTTTCTTTCATTTATTTATTTTTACATTTTTCCACAAACATTTACTTTACATAGCAAAAAATTTTAGTTCATACTCCATAATTCTTGACAGTTTACAAACAACTTTCAAAATTTCAAAATACTGAATTTTAAAGATAATGTTCAAAATATGTCTTATAATTTTGTATAATTTTTTAACTCTATAACAACAGAAGCAGTATGGTTTCAAATATATATATATATATATATGTGTGTGTGTGTATGTATATATATATATGTATATGTATGTGTATATATATATATATATATATATATATATATATATATATATATGTAGAGTGCAGACACTCGGTATATATTAAGTGGGGACATACAATGCCTCTCCTTCATAGCATGGCTTGCTTCACTCAGCAGTAAGTCTTCCATTCCATATTCATCCACTTCCTTTCAAAAGCCAGGATTTTGTTGTTTTTTATGGATGAATAGTATTCCATTGAGTATATGTGCCACAGTTTTTCTAACCATTCATCAGTTCGTGGGCATTTAGGTTGTTTCCATGACTTAGCAATCGTGAAAAGTGCCGCAATAAACATCGATGTGCAAGCACTTTTTCGATTAAGTATTCTTCTGTCCTTCGGGTAGATACCAAGGAGTGGGATTGCTGGATCATTTGGTAGTTCTATTTGTAGATTTTGGAGGAATCTCCAAACTGTTCTCCACAGTGGTTGGACCAATTTACAATCCCACCGGCAGTGTAAGAGAGTTCCCTTTTCACCACACCCCCTCCAGCACTTATCATTTCTTGTTTTTTTAATCTTAGACATTCTGATTGGGGTTAGGTGATATCTCATTGTTGTTTTGATCTGCATTTCTCTTACAATGAGGGATGTTGAGCATTTTTTCATATGCCTTTTAGCTATTCGTATGTCATCTTTAGAGAGTGGTTTTTTCAACTTTCTCCCATCTTTTAATAGGATTGATTGTCTTTTTCCAGAACAGCTGCTTGAGTTCCTTGTGAATTCTGGTTATCAGTCCCTTGTCTGATGCATAGTTTACAAAAATATTTTATCATTCTGAGGGCTGTCTGTTCACATTAATCACTGTGTCTTTTGCCATGCAGAAACTTCTTAGGCTTATGTAATCCCACTTGTCTATTTTAGGGATCATAGACTGTGCGTTGGGAGTCTTATTTAAGAAGTTTTTCCCTACCCCAATGTCTCCCAGATTTTCCCCGGTGTTTTCCAGGAGCAGTTTGATAGTTTGAGGTCTTAGATTTAGATCTTTGATCCACTTTGACTTTATTTTTGTCAGAGGTGAGAGGTAGGCGTTCAGATTCATCTTTCTGCAAGTGGAGATCCAGTTTTGCCAACACCATTTGCTGAAGAGGTTTTCCTTTTCCCACTGAATTGACTGGTACCCCTTGTCAAAAATCAGTTGGCTGTATGTTTGAGCATTCATTTCTGGGGACTCTATTCTGTTCCATTGGTTCACCTGTCTGTTCCTATGCCAGTACTATGCTGTTTTGATCACCACAGCTTTGTAGTATATTTTGGGTCAGGTAGTATATTTTGGCCCACTCCACTCTTCTTGTGCAGAACTACTTTGGCAATACGGGGTCTTTTATGATCCCAGACAAACTTTATGATTGTCTTTTCTAGATCTGTGAAGAATGTGTCTGGTACTTTGATTGGCATTGCATTAAATAGGTGGATTAATTTGGGTAGAATTGCCATTTTGATTATATTAATTCTTCCAATCCAGGAACATGGGATGTCCTTCCACATTTTTGTGTCATTTTCAATTTCTTTTTTTATCTTCTCATAGTTTTCCTTGTGGAGGTCTTTAACTTCTTTAGTTAGATTTATCCCTAAGTATCTTATACTTTTTGTGGCTATGGTACATGGAACAACTTTTTTCAGTTCTATCTCAGTCTGCCTGTTGTTTGTATACAGAAATGCTATAGATTTCTGGATATTAATTTTGTATCCTGCAATGTTACTGTATTCATGTATTACTTCCAGAAATTATCTTATAATAAACAGTCCAATTATCTTATAATAAACAATTGCATAAAAGTATGAGTTGATAGGTGAAACAATGAAAGCAAAAATCACCATAATGAGGCTTTTCATAAGAAAGAAAAAAGAACTTGCTGGGCCAGCCGTATGGCCTGGTTGTTTAGGTGCCTGGGTCTCACATGACCCAACATGATTTTAATCCTAGCCTTAGCAACTTGAAAAACACACCAGGTATGTGTGTGTGCATGCCCCAAAGGATGGATAAATGGAGGAAAGGGGATTTTGGCATGACCATTGGATTTGCTTTCTCTCCTCCTCTCTCTCTCTTCCTGTCTCTCTCTGGCAAGTGTATGTTCCCTCTGGAAAATAGGAAGAAAAAGAGAGAAATTAAAAGAAAAAAGTTGCTATCCCAATTTTCTGCCAAATAAAACTATGCATACAGACTGAAACCTATGAGGGGACCAGTGGGTGGAATGGTGGTTAAGGAGCTGGATTACCACATGGCCAACCACAGTTTGAGTCCTGGACCTGGCTTCTTGCCTTCTCTCTCTCTCTCTCTCTCTCTCTCTCTGTCTGTCTGTCTACCCCTAGTGAATTAAAAAATAATAATAACAAATAAAATAAAATAAATAATATTTTATTAAAAAAGAGAAAACCTATGAAGGGTTTCCAGAACAAAAAGAAGTAATTCCTTACTAAGATATATGTAGTAATGGAAATACAAAAGCCAGAGAAAAAATTATTCTAGATGGATAAAGGGGTTAAAATAAAAAGATAATTATTTATAATGTAAAATATGTCTGTAAGTTTACCTATCATTGACCACAATGAAACAGTGATAAGGGCTTATGTAATGTTCTATAGCAATTTTTAAAGAGATTTTTTTTTTTCCCCAATAGGGCACATGCACTTGCTGGAGAGACAGAGAGACAGAAAGTGAGAAATCATCCCCCAAGGGAGATGGCAAGGCCACAAATCCCTTCTCCTCCATTCTCCTTTTGGAATTTTGGGCACACACACACATGAGCTTAATGTGAGTGTCAAGTCTCCGGATCTGATACTCAAACTGTGATCGGTCATGTGAGAGTCCAGCGATGTAACCATTATGCCATCTGCTGGCCCCTCTATAGCAATTTCATAAAACAAGTAGTACAATATGTGAGCTGGAAGAAAAAAATTGTGTTCCAATACCCTTCTATTCTCTGAAAATAGTGTATCAGTAACAATGAATTTTCTTATGCTAAGGATTAAAGTTTGCATGTGTTTGCTCTGGGACACAATAGTTTAATTCAGACTAACGATTCCACAACTCTAAAAGCTGGAAATATCAAAGCAACTGTTTAACAACATTTTTTTTTTTTCTTTTTAAGGTAAATGAGTGGAGGAGCAGAGACTCTAGAGTGGAAGACAACAATTTTTCTAAATAGTGAAGATTCAGCTCCCAGGTAGACCTATACACTCTGAATGCACACACACACACACACACACACACACAGATATGTGTGTGTATGTGTACGTGTATGTGTGATCTGTGTGTGTGTGTATACGTGTGTGTGTGTGTGTGTGTATGGGTAGATATGTACATAGACTTATAAATGCATATGTTAATTTTACCCATATTTTAAACCTATACTTATTTAAAGTCATATCTGTTTTAATTTTACTAAATCTTTCATGAAAGGAATTTATGGTTGATTTATCATGGAATCAATTTTAAAATGTTCCAAATTTGCAGTGAGTAATAATATATGCAGAATGATGTGACTATTTCTATATTTTTTTGATATTTTATTGATGGAACGCATGATATCTGCATGATTTTTTTATAGCATGCAACATGAGATATAAACTAAAACATGAGCACTGTAAAATATTTTGAAAAATGCTCAAAGTAATTTAGGATTCTGTGGTAATGGCAAGTGGGAACAGATGGCAGATAGTGGATCATCAATCTCCGTTACTCAGACTGAAATAAACTTCTAAAATAAAGAAGAGTAATTTATCAAGATAGAGAAATATTCATTAAAATCAGTGTAATTCCCTCAATCTGATTGTTCATTCAGAAGCATATAACTGAGCTGAAGTGCCTGTTGTGTGAAGTGCTTCCAAACAGGAGGATGCTCTCCATAAGAAAGTGATCCTGGTTTCTCAGGCAGATGTAAAGTTTAGTAGATTGTTCATCCTAGTTTGCTATGCTGCTGTTAAAATATGTGTATTACCTAAGAACAGAAATTAATAAATGTGTGCAACAACACAACAAATACCACGGAAAAACATTAAATGCATACAGACGTACAAAGTAATTCGACACAAAAAAACAAAACTATTCAAATTAACAGTGATTGTATTTTATATAGCAGATTTTACCTTATTTAAAGTATTACATTTTCTTTCTAGTCAACTGAATCGGAAAAATGTCAGTTTACTATCTATCTTTGTTTGGGTTTTTAATTTACTATAGGGCATGTGTACTTGCTGGATAGAAACAGAGAAAGAAATTGAGAAATCATCCCACGTGCGATAGCCATGCCATGATCCCTTTTCCTCGATTCCCTTCTTGAGATTTTGGGCACACGTGGAGTGTTTTTCAAGCTTCTGGGTCCTAGACTCAAGCAGTACTACCAGCCATGTGGGATCTAGCACCTTAACCATTACATTACCTGGTGGCCCGAGAGTATCATACATTTTAATAAAAAAATTTGCTAGACCTTTATCTGCTGGCCTACATGTGAAAACTGAACCCATATCATTACCCATTTACAAAAACTAACTCAAAATTGATTAAGGACTTAAACATAAAACTTAAAACAATAAAATTACCAAAGAAGATAGAGGTGAAATGCTCAGGACATTGATATAGGTAAATATTTTTAAAATAAAATCTTAAAAGTACAGACAATAAAACAAAAGTGGGTAAATGAGATTACATCAAACAAAAGTTTCTGCACAACAAAGGAAATAATTGATGGAGTGAAGAGATGACCTATAGAATGGGAGAAAATATTTGCAACCTTTGTATTTGACGAGATTAATAAATACTCTATCATCATATGTGAGATTAGGATCTGGCATTTTAATTTACTATTCAGCTTCTGTTAATGACTCAGAACTCAAATATATCCAAGTTGAAAACAGCCAATATCTAGATTTTAATAAATGATTCCAACCAAAGATATAACAGAATCACTTCTGGTTTTCTCTCCCAGTAGATTCAGTATACTTGTGGCAAGTTTCCAGTCCTTTCAAAAAAACTTGGGAAGTGCCCATAGTGATAAAATTTTCAATAATCTCAATTCACTAAGGAAGCTATACCTTATATGGAATTTTATTTTTCTGATGTGGTATGGTCTTTAAAATATCCCACTAGGCCAGAGCAAATTCTTGGGATTTTTCAGTGCATCACCCAAATGTGGGAACAGAAAATGGGCATGCCTTTGATAAAAGATATGGGAGAAAAGAAGTGTAGATTGTGATAAACTCAAGTTTCTTTTCAAAAGCCTCTTTTGCAAAATGCTAATGAAGGTAAGAAGATAAAGTATAGGTAATTACTGAAATCGAGGATATTTACCTTTTCACAGAGATGTATTGCACACTTTTAATAGGAAGACTACTAAACATTTAGAAGTAAATGGAATATGAAGTCAATAACCAAGAAACTGTTTTTCTTTTCATATATATCCAATTAAATTGGTCTGCTATGCACAATTAAAAGGCAGCTTTGAAGACTACATGAAAATATGTTTAATGATTATTGAACTTTTAAACAAAGTTGATGTTTTAAGTTATTTTATACATTAGTTCAAGATCATTATCTAATTCTGTCATTATTTAAATGTGCCTTTTTATGTAAGTTTGTTATTCCATTACTGACATCAAAGACATTAACCAAACTGTCTTAGTCATTTTGAGAAATGACTTTGACATAAATTTTATCTAGTTCATATAGTGTTATATGAGGCATATGGGAGGCTATAAACAGAGAGTTTGTTAGCCTGCTTTATACATAATTGTTGCTTGTCAACACCAGCATCTATAGCATATACTGATTGAACATATTTTTCCAAAGAAAAGTAACAAATATCCCAAGATGAACAGTGCCTAATGTGAATATCACTACTTTTAAATTAAGATTTACATATCGAATATAGTATCTCATATAATTGCAGTTCCTAATAGCAGTTCATGAGTGTCTTGTTATTTGAGACATATTTTCTTAATAAAATTTTAGCTAGATTAATATCATCTATAAAATGATGTATTCTTTCCCTAGGTTGTCATTTCAATTGTTCACACCCTGTATTGTTTTCTCATTCAACCTAACCTAGTGCCAAACAGAACTTAACTGAGACTGGAATTTTGCTGCAATTAAAAACCTGTATAAATTTTGCATGAGATTTCTCCACTATATTCATTTAAATTAAAAATAAAGATGATATCTATCTCCACCATGATTGTGAACCTGTAAAAATATCTACTGGGCTGCCATGGTGGGACAGCAGTAACACACTGCTCAGGCAAGACTGGATGCCATAGAAGATTGAGGGTCCAATTTCTAGTTGACTTGTACACACAAGTTGTAGGCACCCATGATCTTCACTGCCTGGGAAAAAAGAATGGGAGATTATGGCTTGCTATCCTATTGAGAATGCCTCTTATTCTGTCATTCTCATGAAAGAAAAACAAATTTAAAAAAAAACTATTTTGATGTATTAAATGAATCTTTTCATTCATAGGCATATTGTACTTTTTTTGCCATAATCCCTTTTATGTTCTATTTTATATATCTGTAGTAAATTTTACCTAGTAGTACTACTGCTCATTTCTCAAAGTTTAAATCAAATACCATGAACCAGCAGAACATTCCTCTTTTTTTTGTATTCCCAGGAAGGGTTCTCTAATTACTTCACACGGATATTATTAATTAATACTCAGTTGCCAGTTTTCTTGTATCTGTGCCAGGTTGTACCCGATGTACTCACACAATTGTCCATAGCGTCTTTTTTTGAGTCACAAAAGCATCCAGGCAAAATGATTAATTACATAACCTCTTATTTTGTGTTATTCCAGAACTACCATCCAGGTCTGCTTTGGAAAAGAGTTACTGTGCATTCATTTTTATTTTTCCAATTAAATGGCGGTCTGAGGCTACTGGAGTTTTAGTGGCCCCTTAAAATTCATTTGTTGAGATTGGTTGTGAAGGATTTAAGAAAGTAAAACCTTAATAAGATTATTGTGTTGAACAGTGGGACCTTTGGGAGGTAATTAGGATTAAAGTCATTAGAACAGGGCATTGCGATTGACCTGAGGTGGGCTTTAAGTAGAAGGATGAGATGGACAGAGACCAATGGGCACAGTCTTTTTGCTCTGCTCTCCCTCTTGAGATGTGATGCCTGGGGATTCTGAAAGACTCCTACCAGAAGTGGGCTCTAAACTGTGGACCTCCAAACTAGGAGCTGATTAAAGCTGTCTCTGAAATAACCCAGACTCAGACAATTTCTATTATTAGCAGCAGAAAGAACAAGAACAGAGACTAAGTCCTCCCATTTGGTATGTCTTTCTTCTTTAAGGACCTACACAGTGCTTTGGGCATATGACAAATTTGGCAAATATATGTTTACTGAACTGTGTTGATTTAGTTTTTTGTATTATAACTGATATTATTTGGCATCATTCAAAACATTTTTATGAAAACTTCATGACTATGATGTTTAAATATCCATTTCAGGGAAGCAGCAGATGGCGTAATAGTTATGTCACTGGACTTCCACATGACTGACTGCAGTTTGAGTCCCAGATCCAGAGGCTTGAAACATGCTGGTCGTGTGTACATGTGTGTCCCAAATCTCAAAAAACAAATGGAGGAGAATGGATTATGGCATGGTCATTTTCCCCTGGGGCGGTTATTTCTCACTTTCTGCCTGTCTCTCTCTGTCTTTCTGGTCGCACACAACCTATAGAAAAACTCTCTCTTTAAAAATATCCATTTCAGAAAGCCTTGATCCTGTACTTAATTTAAATGGCTGTATAAATCAATACAATAATGGAAAAAGATAAATCCAAAACAGCAGTAATAGGGGCCAGTAGGTTGTGTGGTGGTTATGGTACTGGACTCCCACATGGTTTTAGTCCTGAACCTGGTGGCTTAAAAATCATTCCAGGGGCCAGCAGGTGGCATGGTGGTTAAGGTGCTGGATTCCCACAAAGCTGACTGTGGAGCTGGTGGCTTGCTTACTCACATTCCCTTTCCTTCTCTCTCTCTCTCTCTCTGGTCAAATTTAAAAGATAACAACAAGTGGAATTAAATACATAAATAGTTCTTTTAAAAAAAGAGAGAAAATCATGCCAGGTGCATGTGCATGAGTATCTCAAATCACAGGAGGAGAATACAGGAGAAGGGACTGTTGTGGTCATTCCCCCTGTGGTGTGATTTCTCACTTTTCCTTTCACTGTCTCTTTCTGGTGACACACACAAACCCCTTGTGGCAAAAAAATTTTAAAGATAAATAGTAATACATAATTAAAAAAAAAAAAACTATAATTACTTACCAGTTCAGACCTAGAGAAGCTGGCTTTTACCATTAAGAACAAAATTTGCATATTTTTGACTAACAAAGATATTAGAATATTTATTCAAAATTCGCATATTTTGACTAACAAAAATATTAGCATATTTATCATTAAAATACCTTGGTTGTGTAAAAAGGAAAATATTTCAAAAACTGTATTTGCACATTAATTTAACCACAGAGAAAAATAATGTATCATATAAAAATCAGGCTTGTTACTTTTTAAGAGGGAATTGCATGAAAGCATAAGAAGGCTTGGGGATTGCACTGGCGTTCTGTTTCTCCTGAGCACTGTGATTGTATATTCGTAATTACTTTATGAAAATTCACCTAGATGTACACATGATTTGTTCATTTCTGAAAGTAGTATAGTTAATGTCATGTTGACTGTGGTGTCACCTTGTGAGAAAATGCTGGGGACACGAGTACAGGTCAGATCACACAGGACTTCATGAAGCAAATATTATAGAATTTGTGTCTAAGAGCATTGAAGAGCCATTGAAATGTTTTAATGAAGGAGTCCAAATGATATTTGCACTTTAGAATTCTGGATGTAGAAATGGAGAATCCACTAGAAAAGGGAAAGGTAAATTGGGGAGAATAACTCACAGTCTAGAAGATACATGATAGTAACTTGTGTGTGTGTGTGTGTGTGTGTGTGTGTGTATGTTTGTGTGTGACAGAGGGACGAGAGAGAGGGGGCAGAGTGTATTATCAGAAAAGAGTGAGAAGATGTAATAGATGCAGTATAGATTGTCAATAGGGGATTTTGATGAGGATTAAGGAAAGAGAGAAAGATTCATATAGTCATTCCTAAGTTTCTGTCCCGTATAACAGAGATGTGATGACTTTTTGTTGTTGTTTTTATTTTTGCTTTTGCCATAGGATGCATGCTCTTGCCAGAGAAAGACAGAGAGGGAAAGTGAGAAATCATCCCCTAGGAGGGATGACCACGCTGTAATCCCTTATCTTCCATTCTCCTCTCGAGATTTTAGGTACATGTGCCCAGTGCGATTTTCAAGCCAATGTCTGGGACTAGAACTGGAACCCAGCACCTTAACTACCATATCACCTACTGGCCCAAAATTGACTTTAATTATTAGAGAGCAGTGCAAGACATTTACTTAGGAAAATGTAATTTTAGTTTTGATTCTTTAGAATGTCGAGTGAGGAGTGTTTTTAAGACATCCAGAGATGCTGAACAGGCATATTCCCTCAGTATCTCTGAGGAGATGGCTGATGTGATGATAAACATTTGGAAATTTTCTTTCTGTAAGTGGATTTTGAAATTTAGGATTTGGATAAGACTATTTGATGAGAACAGAGATTGAAAAGAGAAGTCTTCTGGGTCCAAACCTGGAGGTACTCAGTGTTATAGTTGACACTGAGAAACTGAGTCCGCAGAAGAGACTCCAAATGGGCAGCTGCTGAAGTGGAAATAAAGCAAGGAGAAACAAGAGAACATTGTAAAAGAGAAGACAGCAATAAGACTACAGCAACAGAGAGAGAACCAACACTCCAGGGTAGAATGTAGGGAGGACTTAGTGACCCAGAGGCTGTGGTTTAGTTTAGCGGAGGGAGCTGTTTTGGTCACTGACTGAGACAGAAGCCAGGTGCAGTCAACTGCTAGACTTGAAGAGGACAAAATAAAACCACCAAGGAGAGGTACATGCTTTGAGAATATTGATTATAGAGGAAGGCTAAGTGGAGCTTGGTAGTAGGGGGAAGAAGGAATATGCGGAAGTTTTGTTGTTAATGATGTTTGAAATGAAAAGACTTGGGAACGTGCTTTTGAGAAGAATCCAATTGAGAGAATTTGATTGCATATTGAAGAAAAGAATAGATAATAAGCAGTGGGAGAGAAAATAGCCAAAAAAAGAGATGCGAAGTGCAGATTGAGGCATTCTCCTTTCACAGAGGAAGAGACACTCATCTGTTAGAGCAGCTGGGTGGATTCCAAATCAATAGGCTTTTTTGACACTACTATCCAAATACATGATTTTGAAGTGAGTTTTAAATAAGCAGTTTTTAATGTAAAATTTATACCCAAAGCTTATGTTTCAGAAAAGCTTTGAGGAGAAATATTCAGAACTGCTTAAATCATCCTAAATGAATAAATTATTTAAAAAGCACTGTTTGCCATATTTACCTAGTACAAGTCATTAATTTGTATTATTTGTAAATTATATTACATATTTCTCACAGTATTCCATCAAAAAGTGTTATTGATATTAGTAGCATTTACATATAATTGAATCATATTTGATTTTAGTGGTACCCTAGTGAGGGTACTTTTCTCTTTTTTTCATGAAAGAAAGAATAAATAAACTTGTAAAATAAAATTTAACATCATTATGAGTGTTGAAACTTGATTTTTCTGTTTTATATACTTTGATATGAAGCTAAGTTTTACAACTTTTTCATAAGGACTTAGAATAGTTTTCCAAACAGTGAATAATTTTATTAATTACATATATAAATCCACTTTTTCTCATAATACAGTTTTTTTAATATTATTACAGTTAATGAGATCATTTAGGAATTTTCCCACATATTCATTTTTAAGATAGAGTTACAGATTTGTTTTCTTAATAGTCTCACAGCTGAAATATTTAATATTATGATAAAAACTTATAGTTATGGATGCTATTTAAGTTAAAACTTCATCCTCATGCTAATAGAAATATTGGAGTTTAATTGTCCAATGTCATGCTTTCTTTTCAATGCTACTCTTTTTAATACTTTATTGTCCTTATTTTTGGTTCTAGAAATACTTTCTGCTCTGAATGGTGCTTTTAAGATACCATTTAATCAATTCTTCTAAAAGAATACTCTTGTTATGGTTGAACTTTGATATCAGACTCAAAATGGAATTTTAGTAAACCTGGTTAGAGTACTTGTACAAGTTCTTTTTTCTTTTTTCTTTTTCTTTTTTTTTTTTTTTTTTTTTTTTTGAGGAGAAGGAATTGCGATCTGGAAACCACCCCACCTCCCCCCAGAGGGGGGTGATTTCTTGCTTTCTGTTTCTCTCTCTCTATCTCTCTCTTTCTGGCAAGTGCATGTACCATCTAACAAAAAGCTAAAATTAAAAAACAGCATTTTTGTAAACTCAGTAAATTCTCAATTGTGTATATTTTACTTCTCTCATAGTCACCCTTAGTAATTGGTACAACAGATTTTGAAATCTATGCAGTATTTTTCATAACATGAAATTTCCATGTACATTTTGAAGATCTCTTGTTTTAGTCAATTTTTCTTTTATTTCCATAGTATTGCTTCTTACATAGTGCATTTGAAAATTTAAAAAAGAAATCTGTAAAAGGTAAAAAACCTTTAACTTACATTTTTTTTTCCAAAATAGTTTTGTTTGTGTAGCAGAATATTCTACAAATCCACAATTCTAAATATAAATCATGTTTTCTATTCCATAAAAAAGGTTCTAACATTATCCTTGGTATTTAGAATAATTTAACTAATGCTTCACTCACATATTTTAGTATTTATTTTAAATGTCTCCATAGAAATGTTAATTTTGACATTTTTCTTATGTTTAATCTTGGGATACATATCTTCAGTACTAAAGAAGAACATTTAATAAATAAGATAAATGTATTTCAGTGTTATATGTATAAGTACCAAGATGTTTATGAGAAAGAGAAATAAAGTTGTACAGACAACCTAAGGTTGTCTCTACATGGTAATCTGCAAATTGTACTGTAATACTGTTTCTGGCTTTCAAATTTTAAAAATTTTACTTGCAAAATATTAGACATTCTATTTACAGCAAATGAAAATATAGTAAACAATGATTCTGTGTTTTATACTGTGTCATATCTAATGACAAATATTATTCTGAAACTCAAAAGAAACCTTTTTTGAATTTTCTAGCAGAACCTGTAAGGCATGTTTTAAACATTGATTCAAACAAAAATCACCTTATATCTCCTTTCCACATAAACTCCATGGTATTAAGCATACTTAACTTTCCTTAATCCACTTTAAAATTGGTAAGTTGGTGGGAACCAGCAGTAGGCATAATGGCTATGTCGCTGGAAGCCCATGTAGTTGACCATGGTTCGAGTCCCGGACCTGGTGGCTTAAACTCATGCCAGGCATGTGTGTGTACGTGTCCAAGATCCCGAGAGGATAATGGAGGAGAAGGGATTACAGCGTGGCCATTTCTCACTTTCTGTCTCTCTGTCTCTCTCTGTCTTTCTGGCAAATGCACGTTCCCTATAGCCAAAGCTCCTCCAAAAAAAAAAAAGTAAGAGAGAAAGAAAGAAAAAAATTGGTAAGTTGATTAATTTGAACAAAAATTACCTATTTTAATTTTATATATTATGTCATTCTATATATGAAACATTCTAGTATCACCCTGGCTCTAAACTAGTATGTATCAATGTACTTGACGGATAAATTATAAATTATTTCCATACTATACATATCTGTCAGTTACATATCAGTAGTATAAACATTTATAAGTATGTACAAATATCAGATAAATCTCTATCTATATACGGATCTACATCATCTATACCTATATCCATATATGTGTGTGTATGCTCCAAAATATAAATACTGCCAATATTTCAGCGATATGTATGAGGAAATTAAGGAAAGTTGTCCTGATAAAATGCTTTAAATTGAGAGCCAGGGTTCCAAGAATGGATCTCTGCTGTGGCATAACCTGGCACATCACAAATAACATCTCTATGGCTCAATGACCACATCATAAACATGGAAGTTGTGGGGCCAGTAGGTGGGGTATTGGTTAACGCACTGGACTCCTATGCAGTCAACTGAGGTTCAAATCCTGGATGCAGCAGCTTGAAACTCATGCTGGCTCATGTGCATGCTTGCCCCAAATCCTAAGAGGACAATGGTGGAGATGGGATTGTGATCTAGCCATATCCCCTCAGGGGTTGATTCATTGTTTCTATCTCTCTGTCTCTCTGGTGAGTGCATGCAAAAATCTCCTCTAGCAAAAATGTCTTCTCTCTCTCTCAAAAAAAAATGGAAGTTGTATAGTTACTAATTTCATAAAGTTGCTGTTAAAGATTCAATTATATAAAATAATTAAAACAATATCAAATTTATTAATATTGTCATTTCTATTTCAGAGTATCTTTCCCTGTTTTTTTTTTTATCTCCCTATTTTTAGAAAATACGTCCTAGGAAACTGGTCCCCATGGTGGCTGATAATCATTTGGTTTCCCACCCTGTGAAAACTCACAATTAATGTAATTTCTGATTAGGCTTATCATCTTTGTCATATTTTTTATTTATTTCTTTTATGAAAGAGAGCAAAAGAGAAATGGGCACCCTTGACAGAGTCTCATCAGACCATGTTCTGCCTCCACACCTTACACCTGCCAGGGTCATGGAAGCTCATACATGTCTGGACTATTTCAGGTCAGTCCAGGATCTGAACTGTGGTCTACCACATGGATCCCACATTACAGCACAACACCCTACTGCCAGTGCCACCACAGCTAGGTCATCCTTTAGTATATTTTCATGATACTGAAATGTGTGTAGAAATACATGATATATGTAACAAAAGTAGAATAGCTTAACAATTCACAGAATTCATAGTTGATGAGATCATCTTATATTTGACACCCCCCCCTTCTTAACAATTTGCTATAGGGCACATGCGCTCACCAGAGACAGAAACAGAGAGGGAAACAGAGGGAAAGTAAGAAAGGGTCATCCCTGGGAGGATGACCACTCTATAATTCCATCTCCTCCATTCTCCTCTTGGGATTGTGGGCACACACACACACACACACACACACACACACATGCACTGTCATGTTTTCAAGTTATCGGATCCAGGGCTCCAACTGTGCTGTTGACCATGTGAGAGCAAGCCACCTTAAGACCAAACCACCGGACTGGCCCCAAAATCATCTTATTTTTAAATTGAGAAAAAAGCTTTTAAAATAGTTATTAAAAAAAACATTTTTTATTCCAATAACAGTACTTAGATACATGGTTTTAAAAGTTGTACTACTTTGCATAATCAGAGGAGTTATTCTTTTTTGAGAGAGAGATTTTTGCTGTAGGGTATGTACACTTGCTGGAGAGACAGAGAGACAGAGAGAAAGGGGAATGGCCTTGCCACAATTACTTCTCCTCCATCAGAGGAGTTATTCTTAATGGTAGCACAAACCTTGACATAGATTTTAACCTCATTATGAATATTTATACTATTATAGTAGTTGTAGTAATTAACAGACTATTTGTATTGCTTATTTTGAAAATCACAATAAACTTATTAACATGCAAATTTATGATTTGACTGATATCCAATAGCCCAAAGCTTTTTGCTAAGAAAATAGTAAAGAACACTTTAATTTGTATTATTATTCCTGGTGGAAGATATTATCATTTGTATTTATCAAATAAGTCTGAAGTTCAACACCTTCTCCTCAATTATATTTATTCATGTTCCCCTCCCCCGAGAAAAACTATGTACTCCACAGAAGAATGTACCATAATCTTTTCTAAGTCTATATGTGTTCAAGGAGTGTATTTTGATATTACAACACCAAATGCATTCAATAAAATACAGACAATAGAACCATATTTCTTCTTTTGCCAAACCATTTTGAAGAAAGAGAAAGTGAGAAGGAAAATGAAAAACATCTATTAACAAATATAGCTTTGTTCCAGCACAACACAGGCATAACTTTACTTACAGAATGATTTAAAAACACATTTGGAGAGAGGTTTATTATCTCATTAATGTGCTGCTGGTCCTGTTTTATTTTTGCACTTTGCAATAGCCATAGCAACTTTGGAAGCTCAGAACTTTTTCAGGCATATTTTCCATTCTGGGATAAATTGAATTTATCTTTAAAATCTTCCATGAGTCAAAAGAAAATGTAAGGATATTGGGTAAGTCCAGAGTAGAACATCAATTGGACTGTGGGAATCATTACAGATAAAGTGAAAAAAATATTAAATGGAAATAAGTATGTTGCATTAATTATTTTTTAAATTAATTCAGGAAAGCAAATGCCTGAAAACCTAAGTACAGAAAACATGAGCCTAGGGAAAGAGAAGATTGGATTTGAGGTGATCAGTAAAGAGAGAAAGTAGAATTGTTCACATCTCTACATTATCTCATTCTGTTCATCAGCCAGGTGGTCAGGAAATACATTTTGTTCAGAATCACTTGTGCCTTATTCATTTTTCATAGTTATTTTAATACAGTAAATAATTAATGAGTGCTGGAAGAAATTAATATATAAAGAAATGAAGGAAAAACAAAACAAACAATATTCACCTTGTCTAGTTCTCTGCTGTCACCATGAACAAATCTTAGTATTTGCATTCATGGTTTCCTAAGGACAAACTCCACAAAAACCCTCAATCACCAGGTGGTATAAAATAAATTTCAAAATGATTCAAGGTTTTTCTGAAGTTTCTTCAGCAACCTTTTGCAGGTGTTTTTAATAGAGAAAATGTGCCCATCTGTGAATGTTTACACACAAAGACTATATCAACAGCTCCTTAGATCTCAAAAAAGCCCAACTTTCAGCAGGCTGTTATTATGTGCATAAACATATGTGATTAATTTTATTTACAGTCACTTATTACTGTGTGTATTTATTCATGAATGAAACAATGAGAACGATATGGACACAGCTGGTGCGATTTAGCATTCAAGCTATTTGGACCAAATGATTAAGCTATTACGTACTTCTTGTAGAAGGATTTTGTGAAATTTATCAGCAACTGAAAGCTCTAAATGTTGCTGTTGATTGGCTTTTGACAGAGCTTCCTATTCAGAAGCAGCATTGCTGAATGGTGTGATACCTGCAGCCGTTCCTTTACTGAAACATGGCTATGGCACTGATCAGAGCCCAAAGAGGAATCTGTACTTTATACAAAACATGTACGGAAGATGAATTGTATGCCCATAGAAGATGTTTCATTTACATGGTTCAGTGTAGATTTTAACACCTGTCAGCACTGAGCCCATACTTTTTTTTTGCTCAAAGGTGTATATGCTTACCCGAGAGGGACAGAGGGACAGAGATGGGGGGGGGGGGGATGAAGGAAGAGAGAAAGCACTCCTCAAAGGAGAATGGCCATGCCTTAATCCCTTCTACTCTTTTTCTGCATCCTGTTAAGTTGGGGCATGCATGTGCAAGCACCAAACTTGTTTCTCAAGCCACTAGATTTGGGTTTTTAGACTCAAGATCACCCATGTGGGGTCCAGCTTCCTTAACGACTAGGCTATGGGGTGGCCCAAGCCTATCAATTAAATCTAATGTCTGGATGCATGTTTATTGCAACATTATTCACAATGCTAAGACATGCAACCAATCCAAATGTCCACGAACAGATGAATGGGTTGAAAAAGTGTGGCACATAGACAATATGGAATACTACTCAGCCATTAAAACAATGAGGTTCCAGCATTTGATCAAAAATGGACAAATATGGAACATTTACTGCTAAGTAGCCCAGACTGTGAAAGAGAGATAGTGTATGTCCCCACTCAATGTATACTAATTATTAACACTGTATGGCAGAAACGGAAAGATTGGAAGGTATAAAAGCAGGGAGAGCAATGGTGATACTAGAGACAATGTGGGGAATAGGGAGAAGTGGGAGGGAAGGAATCCAGGGGGTAAAGAAAGAAGCAAAACTTTGAAGGGACACTAAATGGGAAAGTATCTGTGGACAATAATATGTATGGTAATATCCTTAACTGAACCATATACAGTGACATACGATGAGAAAGTTCATTTGGCATGCTGTAATGATCCACAGTGATTAAGTGTAAAAAAATTAATTGCTTAAAAAAATGTTTGAGATAAGGGCAGGACATCCATTATTTATTTATTGTTTATTTGTTTCAGTTTAATTAATTTTTTCACATCTCCAGAAAATCTGCCTTATAAAAGATTTGTGTTGAGTTTTGTGGTAAAACCAAATGTGCTCTGATAATGACACTACCAGGCTAAGCTATCTTGCTCTATATACCTTCTCAAGAAAGTTCACCGTACTCTGCATTCATTGGGACAGTTCAGACACCGCTGCACCTGTTTGTTCTCCAACAACCTGACATTGTGTATGTTCAATCCTCAGGGCTCTTAAGGTTGATTTTGCATCTGAATGTCATCATCTGTGCCTGCTACAACAGACCAAGCAGAAAGAGAGAATCTAAATAGGACTATTCTATAGGCCTTCTGTAAATGTGCAGTGTGAAAACACTCCAGTTTCCTTGAAGAGACCCCTCTAAATCCATCACATATTCCTTCCTTATTGTGACCTGTGTAGACTACCTTTCTTCCACATTAGCTTGTGCACTCTTGTTCTTATTCTTCCTCGTGCCTCCTATTCCATTTTCTAATATTCTTTATTCTTTTTTTTTTTTGGAGAGGTTTTTGCTATAGGGCGCGTGCGCTCGCCAGACACAGAGAGAGACAGAGAGACAGAAAGCGAGAAATCACCCCCCAGGGGGGATGGCCACAGCGCAATCCCTTCTCCTCCATTCTCCTCTTGGGATCTTGGGCACGCATGCACTCGCGCCCGGCGTGAGTTTAAGCCACCGGGTCCGGGACGCGAACCACGGTCGACTACGTGGGAGTCCAGCAACATAGCCATTATGCTAACTGCTGGTCCCTCTAATATTCTTTATTTTCTCCCCAAATCGTGAACTTTGAAGTTTGTGCTGCATAATTATAAACTCTTCCATATCACACTGCTCTCTGAATGTTTTCTTAAACTGTATTCTCTTAACTCTTAGATGACCAACCCACCTCCCTGAACTTTTCTCTTCCCTGCAATAGCTTCAGGGGGGAGCTAATTATTTTTCCAGTATTTTACATACATGGGGGTCAAGAGTTGGTGTCCTCATTCTCCTCACTGAAAATATCACAAAACTACTACTTGATCTTGGAAGAAAGCCTCCTCCCTTGAGATCAATACAATTTTGCTTGTTTCACTATTTCCTTACTGTTGTTTTCACCCATTTTTGTAAAACTTGACTTCCTTCATAAAAAGTTTGGAATTCGATCTAATCTTTCTTTCCAATTTTATGGTCTATTATCATGTGGATGACTTAATTACTAGCATAGATCATTTATATAATACCAAGACCACTTAATTTCTTATCTTCATGAACTCCAGAAATCTCCAATGGAACTCTTTATATAGATTTTTTAAATATTTTTTCGAATAGGAAAGGATTGGCTTTTCTTGTTTTAAAAAATATTATTTTTTCATGGGATTTAGGATGGTTTTCCTTAGCATTCATATGTTATACAATTATCAAATTATACATATAGACATGTTCATGTTTTTCAACATTGAACATTACATTATGTTTTTTTTTTTTTTGGAGAGGTTTTTCACTATAGGGCGCGTGCGCTCGCCAGACAGACAGAGAGAGGCATAGAGACAGAAAGCGAGAAATCACCCCCCAGGGGGGATGGTCACGCCGCAATCCCTTCTCCTCCATTCTCCTCTCGGGATCTTGGGCACGCACGCACACGCGCCCGGCGTGAGTTGTAAGCCACCGGGTCCGAGACGCGAACCGCGGTCGACTACGTGGGAGTCCAGCGACATAGCCACTACGCTAACTGCTGGTTCCCAACATTACATTATGTTGTACACATTCAATAATAGTTCTATTAGTTATGTGTGTGTGTGTGTGTGTGTGTGTGTGTGTTTGCAACCAGCTGGGTACTACTTTATAATATGTTCATTCTACTCACTGAGGTTTATGTCAGACTTGGGCTCATGTATAGGTATATATCAGCTGTGCTAGCTATTAGATATATTTAGACTAATTAAGTTCATTAGCAAATCAATTAAATGGGGGGGAAGACATAGAAAACAAACATGGATACCAGAGACAATGTGGGAGGAGGGTGGGACATGGCAGAGGGTGAGGGATAGGGAATCAAGGATGGCAAAACAAAAAACAAAGTATACAAGACATAAGAATTGGAAAATTATTTGCTGAAAACATGTATGTTGATGTGCTTGATTGAGCCAATACACAGTGTATTTTGGATGGAAAATTCATTTGTATGTTGTAATGATGTATAGTGAATTAATGTAAAAAATAAATAAATTTAAAGAGAAGAAAAAAGAGGGTCACCAAAAAAAAAGTATAAAAAAATAAATAACCAATGACAATTCTTACTTTGCTTTGGTACATCATTTTTTAACCCATTTCCCTTATTTACATGCTTTCTTGTATTTATAATCATTTGTATCTGGTATCTACCATTATTCTTTGTACTTCTGTGTCATTGAATCCTTCAGTGTCCACCACAGAGTGGGGACATTTGGTCTATGTGAAATAGGGACATACAGTATTTGTCTTTCATAAACTATCTTGTTAAATGTAGCATTGTCACATCTAAGTTTGTCTACTTGGGTCAAATGACATGATGTTGATCTTTGTCGGTATGGTCAAGTAATAATCCACTGTGTATAAATTTACTCATTGGTTGTTGAGCATTTAGGTTGATTCCACATCTTAGCTATTGTAAATAATGCTGTTGTAATAAACATGTATGTGCAAGTGTCTCTCCAACTGCATGATTTCCTGTCCTTTGGATAAATATCCAGGAGTAAAATTACTGGGTCATATGGAAGTTCTAGTTTTAAATTTTTGAGAAACCTTTATATTGTTTTCTACAGTGTTGTACTAATTTACACTTCCACCACCAGTGCACAAGGGATTCTTTTTCTCTGCAACCTCACCAGAACTTGTTATTCTTTATTTTTTGGATTATAGCCATTCTGGATGGAGTTAAGTGATACCTCTTTGTGGTTTTGATTTGAATTTCTCTTATGGCAAGGGATGTTGAACATGTTTTCCTATGCTTTTAGTCATTTGTATTTCTTCCTTTGAGAGTTGTCTGTTCATATTGATTGTCCTTTGTTTTAGACTGTTAGCTTTATTCACTGTATTGATTTGTGACTTTTGTCAAGATCAGTTGACTGTACAATGTGTTTGTTTCAGGATTTTCTATCCTGTTCCATTGGTGTATATATCTGTTTTTGCATTGCCATGTTGTTTTGGTTATTGTGGCTTTGTAATATATTTTAAAGTCATGGAGTGAGATGTCTTTAACTTTATTCTTTTTGCACAATATTGCTTTGTCAATAGGGGATCTTCTGTGATTCCAAACAAATTTTATGACTTGTTTTCTATTTCTGCAAAGAATGTCACTAGAGTATTTTTAGGAATTGCATTATTCATATTCTGAATTTGGATATAGGTTTTTATGTTCTCAAACCCAATATGCAATTGATGTATTCTATTTGGAGAGACAAAGCCAATGAACTCATATCACTGAATTACTGTATGCCTAGATCTCAGTAAAGGATAAAACATTATTTCTAACCTAGTATTCATTTTATCTTCAAACATTATGATATACAAATAAATATGCTAATGTCTAGTTGCAGCCATGCAGTGGTAACAAAACATTCTGTAATTCGAAAGTGATATGAGATGTTCCCAAGATCACATCCCAATATTCCCTGCCTGTGCAGGGCACACCCAGGGCTCAGAAACGGGCTGGTTGAAGCTGGAGGTAGATAATGTCCCAAAGACCTTGTTGGAGGCATTTGTCTCTCTCTCTCTCATGGAGGAAATAAATAAATAAACTTTACCACAAGAAAAAGTAGATTAACCATAACTTTCAGTTTACTATTTACTAATGGTAAATTTTTCAGGTCAAGAATGTTCACTTTGTGGGAACCAGCAGTTAGCGTAATGGCTATGTCGCTGGACTCCCACGTACTCGACCGCAGTTCATGTCCCGGACCCGGTGGCTTAAAACTCACGCCGGGTGCGTGTGCGTGCGTGCCCAAGATCCCAAGAGGAGAATGGAGAAGGGATTGCGGCATGACCATCCCCCCTGGGGGGTGATTTCTCGCTTTCTGTCTCTCTGTCTCTGTCTGTCTGTCTGGCGAGCGCACGCGCCCTATAGCAAAAAACCTCTCAAAAAAAAAAAAAAAAAGAATGTTCAGTTTGTGATGCTATAAATATATAATATATATTTCTGTATACTATACCTCAAGTAATAATAATGAATAATAACAATATTGAACTTATCCCATTGTAAGTTGTACTGTTAGTATCTATTCATATAAACATGCGAATTCACAGAAATGTAGACCAAAAGTGCTAGATCATTTAATTCTAAAGAAACTAAAGGATAAAGATAATAACTTGTTTCTTAACAAATCCAGTAGGAAATACACAAATACTAAAATCTACTCAGTTAAGTTTTCAATGACTAAAGTTATAGGTAGCATCACAGTTCCCATAAGGGTGTAGGGATATCTTTAAGTAGGAACTCATTTCCAGTAAGTGTGTGTAAGAAAATATTACATTATTCTACAACAATTCTGTAAAAAAAAGGACTGAAAAATGATGATTTATACATAATGCTCACCATTCTCTAGAGTCTTATTAACTGTCTCTTTTCACATAAATTAATTCTAAGAAATTATATATGTCATTACCAATTTATCTCCTTTATATGCTTCTTCCGAATTCACCTTGGCTAACATAATCCCCTAAAGGGATATGCACTGGAATGTATATTACATGTAATTAGGAATTCCAGGAGTGTCAAAAATGTGTTCAAAAACAGTGTAAAGAAATGTCATATTTCATTAACATTATAGGCGAAATGTCTAATTTAATAACAAATTATTGAATGATGTTTCAAATATTTTAATATTTTTGAGTAATAATCATTTTAAATGAGATGACTGATTCCCAGATATCTAAGATAAATATTTTTATAAAGAAAAATATTAGAATGTTTTGCTTTGTTTCATTTCTTTCTCTCTTTTTTCCTTTGACACCTTTACCTTAATATATAGAAATTAAGGTGAAAGCAAAATTAAAAGGAATGTGCTGATGGCTATAAGGGATGAAACTAGAAGTAAAAATAAAATAAAGGTCCATTTAGGTGGCATGGTGGTTAAGGTAGTTGAATCCATATGACTGACTCTGCAGTTTAAGTCCCAGACCTGCTGACATGAAAAACATGTCAGGCACCTGTGCTTATGTGTCCAAAATCCTGAGAATGGAGGAGAAGGGATTGGAGTGTGGTCATCCTCTCAGCAGGCGCTTCCCATTTCTCTCTTTTCCACTCTCTTACTCTCACTCTCACTGTTGCCTTCCTCCCACCCCAGCAAGCACACGGGCCCATTATGCCATCTGCTGGTCCCAATATGTACAGTCTTAAAAAATGCATATCACTTTTTAAAACTTTTTTTTTTCTACTTCAAGAAACAAAACTAGGTCTTCAGGCTTCAAAACTATCACACTTGTTATAGCAACACATTTAATTATGCAGTATCTGTGGTTTATCTGATGGCACTCCTGTTTATCAACTAACACTTTCCTTTGTCATAAATGAAAATACCAGGACCAGCAGATGGCATAGAGATTGCATTGCTGGACTCCTCTGTAGTCAACTGATGTTCAAGTCCTAGATCCAGTGGCTTCAAATTCATGCCGAGTGCATGCGTGTGTGTATGTGTGTGCCCAAGATCCCAGGAGGGGAATGGAGGAGAAGGGATTGCAATGTGGTCATCCCCAGAGTGGCAATTTCTTGCTTTCTGTCTCTCTCTGTCTCTCTGGTGAATGCGTACACCCTATAGTAAAAATCTCTCTAAAAACAAACAAACAAATAAATAAATAAAAGTAAGTAAATAAATGAAAATCCCTCAATGAGAAGAAAAGCTTATGCCTCCATAATATAATTTTATTTGTCAATAACGTTTCAATGTTTACACCAAATTTATGTGCTATTTTTCTTGAGCTATTTTAAACGTTTTATTCAGACTATAATTAGGATTATATTCACTTAATGTATTTTACTTCCAATGTATATTGCTTCACACTAAATATTACACAGAATATATGTATTTGTGAATGTATACATATATAATATACTATGACGTATGTTACTTAATTACCACAAAATTATTACTTTTCTGTTAAAATCATTATTGGCCAGTAAGCTTATAATGTTGTTATTTCTCAATTTCACTTCTTTCATCTAAACTAGTTCTTGAAATTGAGTAGCTTATAGTTTTGTTACCAGCAAACAAGTCCAGCTGCTTCCTCACATAATGTGTATTTGTAAAGCACATGCAAACTCTTCCTCATTACCATCAAAGTCCATCACTTTCCTTTGAGCAATTATCCTCATTCCCGTATTTCTTCAAATATCCATCCCTGGTTTCTCATCTGACCATTCCTCAATCGAACCTTCCTATGAGTCAGGGCTTGGTTAGATTGTTCTTGTTACTGGCCTTTCTTAATATCAAAATGGCCACCATCCTGAAAGACCTCAAACTGGTCTGTTCCAGTTATTATTTAAATATGAAAATAGTGTATGTTAAGCTAACGTGATGCTTATTTAATCGATAATGATTGATAAATGACTTCCATAATGAAATCACAATCTAGTACTTATGCAGTATACAGAATCATCCAGAAACCGTAGCCTAACTAAAACAATACACAATCTATTGGTCAACATTGATTAAAAAAGGGATGTTATAACACTCAATGTACAAACAGTTCTTACAGACATCTCAGATAGGAGATTGTAGTAGAATGAGAAACAGATTAAGTAGTTAAGCGGTGAGCCTTCGGGGTGAGCCAGTCAATGTTATGCTTTGGTTTTGTCATTTTCTTACCTTAATTGACAGGCTCCTTTACTGTTTTCATTTGCCGTAACAAGCTTATTGTCAAGACACGTTGACACACACAAGTGGAAGAGACATGGTCGGTGTTTGAATAAGCAAGATTCTCTGTGTTACAAGTGCAAGTAGAAACATACTGGTTTTAGCGTGCCAGGGCTGTGCAAGAACAAGCAATTAAGCATTCCTAGACTTCTTGCACCTGTGGCAATGCCAGTTCCAAATTCATTAAGCAGGCATCTGTGTCTGGGAGAAGAAGGTCTGTTGATTTTTGTGTTTCCTAGCATGAACACCAGAGCTCATTTACACATTGTTACAGTAAATTAAAGAAGAGTTTGCCATCCAAAGTAGTTTTAATCACCAGTGTTTTGTTAGTTTTTATGTCCTCTCAATCCAAAGAGGACTCAGTAGATTTAAATTATGTATCGATGAAATGTTTCCAATTCCCAACGTAATTTTCAAAGGATTTGTAACAATTATTAATAATGTTGGGATCTTTCAATATCTAATTAGTTATGAAATTTTGCCTGAAGAGAAGCCTATATACAGTCAATAATTTGCAAATTTCAACAAGCAGTTAAGATATAGGCAAATTTTTCAAGGGATCAAAAATGTAAAGATAATGGGCTCAGATAATGTAAAAAATGTACTTGTCTCTGCTTGAATAGTCTAGTGTAAGAGACATAGTTGGGCTCTGTTCCGGGTTCTAGCACTCTTGTTAATGGCACTGTAACTTAGCGTTGCTTTTTATTCATATGCTTGGAATGGAATCATGGCTATGTTTGTACTTCAAATAACAAAATAAAGCATGGAGCACCAGCAACTTCATTGATATAATTTTATTTTATATTTTATATTTTATTTTATTTTACTTATTTTGTGCCATAGGGCATGTGCACTAATCAGAGAGAGACAGAGAGACAATGAGAGGAAAAATGAGAAATTATTCACTGGGGGCATGGCCACACAGTCATCTCTTCTCCTCTATTCTCTTCTAAGGATTTTGGGCACACCTGCATGCACTCCCCACATAATTTTCGAGCCTCTGGGTCTGGGACTTGAACTGCAGTCAGCCATGTGGGAAGGAATCCAGCACCCTAGCCACTGTACCACCTTTTGGTGCCTCATTTGTGGAATTTTGAAGCAATAAGTACATGCATGTTTTTTCTCTCATACACCATTTAGTAACATCTATTGGCACAGCTGACCCACTACAGGTAGCTACAAAATAAAATTTATGACTGGTAATACAAATGCAGCCAAAACTCAGCCATAAACAACATTATTCATAAATAGCACGCTTATCATAATGGGGTTTATTGAACTTCGGTTTTATAAACAGTTTTCAAGAACGTATGTACATTTCTTATAAATGTGTGCAGATAATAAGCATATTTGTAGAGAAATTTAATCTGATTATGTAGGGGCCTCCTCTCAAATTTTTTTTTTAGAGAGATTTTTACTATAGGTTGCATGTGCTCGCTGGAGAGACAGAGACAGAGAGATAGAAAGTGAGAAATCATCTCCAAAACAGATGGTCATGCTGTAATCCCTTCTTCTCTATTTTCATTTCAGCGTTTTAGGCATGCACACACACATGCTTTGCATGAGTTTTAAGCCACTGGGTCCAGGACTCAAACCACAGTTGACTATGTGGAAATCCAGCAATGTAACCATTACGTCATCTGCCGGTTTCTCCTTTCAATTTCTTTTTAAAAACGTCTTTTATTGTATTTTTACCATAGAGTTACTAATGTAGAATGTAGAATACCTAAAATTAATTATTGATATTTCTTGCTCATACCAATGCTATGTCCAATTCATATATTATCATTTACTTCTTTCACTGAACACACTGCCATTTTATTACATGCACAAATTTCCACTGTTACCAACCTAATCAAAGTCATTAGATTAAAGATATCATCATTTGTCTTCACTAGATTACTTTAAGAGGTTGCTAACTGGTCCCTGGTGTGCCTTTTTTTGTTCCTTTCTCATCCATTCTGAAGATTAGTCACATTAATCTTTTTAAAATCCCAAGCAAATAGGATTATACAACTTCTAAACCTAAATTTTTAATGGTTTTACTTGTTTAATCCATATTTACAATGTACTAATACAATACACAAGGCCTTACATTCATGGCCACTCTCTAATGTAATTTCACACCAAAGCCACCTGTTCTTCCTCATTGTCCAAGCTTTAAATCTCTTCGTTCTTCAAACACACCAACCTGCCTTCCAGTTGAGCTGCTGCAAATGCTGCTTCTACTTCAAATACTGTCCTCCTGCTACCCATTCCTTCAATTTATTTTTTTGAAAATTCCTTCAAAATATTTTTTTGAAAATTGGTATGAGTGGTCACAAATTTTAAATGACATCATAAATACTTATAGTTAAATTAATTTACTTGGACTTTTTTCTATTCTTATCTGTCATTTATAAGGTTTATATTGTCCAGCTAATGAAAATAAAGAAGAGACCAATGAATTGCATCTATGTTTTACCTGAATGGTAATTGTGTAAATCCCTGCTGACTCAATTAATAAATCTTAGCCTCTTCATTACCAAAAATGAATCTGAATGATTTCAGGGGACATATAAAAAGTCACCATGTGAAACATGAAATGTGACATCAATATAAAACTTTCTTCTGGGAACTGGTTTATTTCACTGTTTTCTTTTCCTGTCCCGGCTTCTTTATCTAATGGCTTTAAAGATTCTTTTTATTTTTGAGATAGGACATGTGTGCTTACTGGAGAGACACAGAGAGACAGAAAACAAGACACCCCCTGGGGGGATGGCCATGCCACAACTCCTTCTCCTTCATTCTCTTCTCATGATTTTGATCATGCACACACAAGCACCCAGCGTGAGTTTTAAGCTACCTGGTCCAGACTCAGATCACAGACAACCATGTGAGGGTCCATCGATAGAGCCATTAGGCCATCTGCTGGTCCCATCCTTAGAGATTCCTAAAGAGAGTATTTCTACTAACTCTGCTCAGTATGAGCTTGTTATAACTCAAACCAAGGATATGCCTTCCTGGCATCTACCCAGGTGTTTCTCCCTTGGTCCCAGAGTGATAGAGAATGGACTCTGTGAAGAGAAGAATTAGGAATTGTTACACCTCGTCAGGATTTGGCCCCTCCTTTCTAGACCTAGATTGCTTCATACACATGTAAAAGCATCACGTAACTTTTGCACAGTTATTCTATAATGAAATATTCAAAGGAGGATGCATTTAACTCCACATAACAAAAATGCTCAACTCAAATTAGATTAAAATTGTAATCTCAACAACTTGGAGTACAAAGACTGTATGAAGATTTCTAAACAAAGAAAACATATATTTTGAACAAAAAGTTTTTCATTATTGAGTTCCCTTGTCATTAGCAATTGTCACACAAAGACACACAGACATACATGTAAACACATACACACATTTCAATAGATTATAGATTGCCTAATATAACATAATAATTATGTATTCTTATTTTGAAGTTTAAATAAAACAAGATATTATAGGCATTGTGGTAATTGAGGTGCTGGACTCCCACATGGCTAGCTGTGGTTTGAGTTCTAGACCTGGTGGCTTAAAAAATCACACTGGGTGCGTGTGTGTGTGTGTGTGTGTGTGTGTGTGTGCTGAAAATCCCAAGAGAAAAATGGAGAAAAAGGTATTGTGGCATGGTCATTTCACCTGAGGATAATTTCTCACTTTGTCTCTCTCTGTCTCCAGTGAGTGCATGTGCCCTATGGTGAAAACCTAAAAAAGACACACACAAAAAAAACTCCTAAAACACAAGATATTATAATTACATCTCTGTATGCATTCAAATATAATATTAATTATATGTAAAGGAAAACTTGACAGGGTTAAAAGTTGCTAACAAATATACAACATAATCAGAAAATATAACTCTTTTTCTCTTAATTGATTTCAAAAATTTTATGTACCAAAATAAACTTTAATTCCAAATAAAATAAAAGAGTACCCACATCCAAATACATAATCAGAGAGGAAATAATATGGGAAATAAAATTGATGGCATGTAGAAAGAACATCCTGAGACAGACACACATATGGGATCAATGTATTTATGACCAAGTCAATACTTCTGTGCAGTGAGAAAAGAATAGTCTTCATAGTCATTAGTACTGGGTCAATTAGATCCCTTAGGGGAAAATTTTAATTTCTAAATCACTACATTCATAAATGTAATTCTAGTTGGAATATAAATATAGCTGTGACCGAAAGCAATAAACTTTCAAAAGCAAACATAAGAATCTCTTTATGACAGATGGTGATCTAAGAATTCTCAAAAAGGGCACAAAAAGCATTAACCATGATGGAAAAATGACAACACTGACAATAGTAATATTTAGAATGCCTGGTTACCCAAGTAGTCTACAGATAAAGTGAAAATAAAATTCATAGTGAGAGCAAATATTTCCAATACAAGACTTACATCCATAATACACAAAAAACTTCTAAATATTAATGACATAAATGACTTTTAAATATTAACGTCATTGAACGACATAACCTTTTCACCAAAATAAAAGTCAAAACTCTTAACAGGTGCTTTACCAAAGAGAGAATATCTATATAGCTAAATGATATGTTAAAATGCATTTAATTTCATTGGTCTTCAAGGAGACACAAAATAAAATCACAATAATGTACAACTATACTCTTGCCCAAAGGACTCACAATAGTACCACGTGTGACTGAGAATATGAAACCGTTTCAGTAGCAAAATGCTACTGGTTGAGTCGTAAAGGTATTTTTAGCAGTGAGCTTTAGCATTTACCATTTACCAACAGGCTGTGACTCAGTACTCTTATCCTGATAAACGGTCAGCAGAAATGCAAACATTTGAGCAGTCTTCAAACGGTTCATGAAAAAACGACTATTATGAAAAAATATTATGTATACATTTAAATTTGGGGGCACTAAAACAAACTCACATTGAATTCTACTTTCCATGCTTTTTAATATATCTTGCTATGTCCCCTCAAATCAGTTACTAGCATGCTTGCAGAAGCAATATTAGAAACTAGGAAAAATGACATGAATGAACAAACTTTATGCGTTGATATGGATGTTACCTACCAAGAAGCCAGACACAAAACACTCCCACTTTTCAACATTACTGAGCTGAAACCCTAACACAAGCAGAACTCATCAATGATATCCGGCATCAGAACAGAGCTTATCCTGGGAGATATGGAAAAAGTAGGAGGGGACTTCAAAGGTTTTGGTGTTAAACTTATTGACTCGGGTGCTTAAAACGTGTTTGGTTTGTGAAAATTCATCTGGCTGTGTGTATATTTATTATTGCTGCCTTTCTATTTTGATACAACATTGAGATAGAATATATTGCAGTATAATAAAAGTGACTAAATAATAAAATGATAAGAGACCAGCAGGTGGCATGGCAGTTAAGGCACTGGACTCTTACATGGTGACCAGGGTCAAGTCCTGGACCCAGCAGCTTGAAAATCACATCAAGCACTTGCGCATGTATGCTCAAGATCCCAGGAGGAAAATTGAAGAGAACAGATTGTGGTATGGCCTTCCCCACAGGGGTGATTTCTCACTGGCCATCTCCTCAGGTGTGATTACTAACTTTCCCTCTCACTGTCTCCCTTTGTCTCACTCTGGAGGGCACATGTGCCATATGGCAAAAACCTAAAATAATAATAATAATAATAATAATAATAATAAGAAGAAGAAGAAGAAGCCACAATACATTAAAGTTGTTACTTAAATATCTTCCCCTTTATTTTGCAATTCAAAGAGAAATACATTTAAGAAAAATATCTTTGTATAGTTTAATCCAACTACGTTATAAATGTGTGCCACTGTATCATCAACCTGTCTCTGATCTCACGTTTTACATTCAAGGTGGCCCCAATTTATTCTGCCAAGTCACAAAATAAACTAACCAATGTCAAATAACCAGTATCCAAAAGGTATTATCTCTGAATGATCCTTGCCCAAAATAAACATTAAAATTATGCCAAAAAAAAGAAATGATTTCTAAGTCCAGAATCCAAATTTTTTACAAATTACTACAAATTAGCACATTTTAAGTCAGGCAGGAGAGAAACACAGAGGACATTGTTCAATCGACATTAAAAAAATGGAAGTTTGTTTAGGAAGTATTATGATTCAAAAATAATTGATACTGATTATTCCAGAAATCGAGGTAAATTAATAAAAAAGACAAAGTAAAATTTAACTTTGGGGTAGAAACGGAAAGATTGGAAAATACAAATGATGGGGGAGAAGGCAACGGAGTTGTGGGGAGTGGGAGGAGGGAAATCAGGGGAAGAAAGTACATTTAACAGACACAAAATTAAAAGTTAACTGTTGATAATGTATATGGTAATGTCTTGGATTACTTTAATATACAATGTATTCATGCTGGGAAAAATAATTATGTATGCTTTAAAGATATATGGTAATTAAATGAAAAAAGGAAATTATAAAATACAATAACAAGGAGCCAGCAGATGGTGTAGTGGTTAAGGCTCTGGATTCTAACGTGCTCAACAGTGCTTCAACTTCTAGGCCCAGCCGCTTGAAACTCATGTTGGATGCATGTGTATGTGTGACCAAAACCCAGGAAGAGAATGAAGGAGAAGGGATTATAGTGTGTCCACCCCAACCCCCAGGGGTTGATTTCTCCCTTTTGGTCTCTCTGTTTCTCCAGTGAGTGCATGCTCCCGATAACAAAAATCTCTAAAATAAATAAATAAATAAAATTAAATAAACAAAAATATTTATCAGTACTTATGTTTTCAAATTAAGGATTATGTATTTTTAGACAAGTCAAGACAAACGAATTTATATCTTTTCTTTATAATATACTAATATCAACAACTAAAGCTCTTGACAATTTTAACAAGAAAAAAGGATGAACTATCTTGATCACAAAATAATGTATCAAAGAAAAAGCTACAGGAAGAGATGTTGGAAGTAAAATTACAAAAATAAATTTCTAGAGTTAGTCATATGCCTGCCAAGTCTCCAGGGAACAAATTTTTTGAACATAATTAGGAGAATGTCAAAAAATGTGCAGAATATTATATATATCATGTAAACAAGAAATTTCAAAATAAATCAGAAAACTATGTCAGGAGGATACAAAGTGATAATCCTACAGAACTAAGAAAAACTAGAGCATTATTTATAAAATAGAAATGTTAAACTAAAAAAAAGTGAGCACACCATTCAAAATGTGAGCATATTGAATGTAAGAGTGACAAAGTTAATAAGATAATCACAAAAAAACAGAAACCTAGGTGAGAATAAAATCATAGCAATGTCATCCAATATACTATGTATGATGTAAAGATAAGTGAGATGGAGACTTCAAAGCAGCCTTTACTATTGCAATAGCTAGTTGTATCTGTCAAATGTGAACCACAAAAAAGACAGGTGCATTTGAATTGTCTTACCCAATACAAATCCCAAATGCCACTCAAATACTGACATGGAAATTTATAGCATACTTTTTAGTTAAAACTAAAAGAAGAAATGGCTGTAAGAACAGAGACAGCTTGATTTCTTGGCTCAGAATATATTTATATCTGTTGGCAATTGAATTTACTAATTCAATAATTGTTGAAAAGATAGTGTTTAAAAGCTAGAAGGCTACCAATTAATAAGCACATTTCTCAGCCATCTTGCAGTCAGCAGATGGTGTAACAGTTACATCACTGGACTCCCATGTAGTTGACCGCAGTTTGAGTCCAGACCTGGTGGTATAAAACTCACACCAAGTTCATGTGCATGTGTGCCCAAGATCCTGGGAGGAGAATGGATGGCACCCTAGCCATCCCCTTGGGAGGTGGTTTCTTGCTTTGTATCTCTTTCTCTCCAGCAAGCGCATGTACCCTACAGCCAAAATCCCTCTATAAAAACAGAAAAGCATATTTCTCTATCATCTTATGCTACTTTCCATTTTCAATCTAAAATGAGAATTTCCATTTGAATTAAAGGTGATATTCTCTATATTAATTTTTTATTTTATTAAAATATAAATAAAAATGACAGTTTTGAGAAAAAAATGAATTTTATTAAAGTAGAAAGGTTTCAGAAGTGGACATATTTTATCTGAGTATCTGAAGCATTCAACACCAATCCATTGCACATTTTCACTGCAAATATGCTAAGAAAAGTGTTGAATATATTCAAATACATTAATGATAGTATTTGTAAAGAATCTTTCACAAAATACAGTTAAATTTTCACTTGAGCATATTTATAATTTATATTTTAGCAGAATAGATGAAATTAGTCTTTTACAGAAGTTCTCAATTCAAAAATGTTAAATGTTGGCCCAGTTTAGTGGCATGAACTGTTGAGATGCTATGTTCTAAGGATAAGATTACATGGGAGAACCAGTTTCAACTCCTGGTCTAGTCTAAAGCTCGAGCATAGTGGTATGTGCTAGTAATCCCAGTAACTTGGCAGACTGAGACAGGAGGATCTTTTAAAAGTAATAATAGTAATGTGATAAAATATCCACTATGTTCTTTTTTTTTTTTTTTGGAGAGGTTTTTTCGCTATAGGGCGCGTGCGCTCACCAGACAGAGAGAGAGAGAGAGAGACATAGAGACAGAAAGCGAGAAATCACTCCCAGGGGCATGGTCACCCCGCAATCCCTTCTCCTCCATTCTCCTCTTGGGATCTTGGGCACGCATGCACACGCGCCCAGCGTGAGTTTTAAGCCACCAAGTCTGGGACGCGAACCGCGGTCGACTACGTGGGAGTCCAGCGACATAGCCATTACGCTAACTGCTGGTTCCCTCCACTATATTCTTATAAAAGCTATGGAAAGGAAGTAGGTGAGAGATAGAGAGAAACTACCCTGAAAAAAATGCAGTGATATAAAAATAAAGTTTCTTTTAAAAAAAATATATAAAACTAAGAATAAAAGAGACTTCAGCAATTAGTTTAGTAAATATTAAAATAAGTTTACTGCATTTATTTATTGTTATACAAAAGGGAAGCTGAGAAAGCAGAGAGAAAAAGAGAACAAATCAATAGAAAATAAAAACATACAAATATTAACTGAAATAAAATAGACTGTAATAAGAGCTCCAAAGCAGTGCATGGAAACATAAAACATGAAAATGTCATGGACATTCTTTCCATAACATGTTCCTCATGATAATAAATGTAGAATAAATAATCTTCTGCAATATACTTTAGGTTTAATAAAGAAGGGGTCATTGACAACATTTCTTTTCAGATTTATGTATTTTTTGTGATTTTTTTTAGAAGTTCTTTAGAACTGTGAAAGTTGTACGTTTTTAGCCAGTTTCGGATTACTAAAAGATGCCTAGGGCCAGTCCATAGCCTGAAGATAAGGTGGCAAGACCTCATATGGCCAACCACATGGTTCAAGTAATTTGTCATCAATTATAGCGAGGAAAGAACACAAAGCTTAGTGATGAGGATCAAAAATTAATGATTAATTGTGTTAATCAGAATTGTCCAGAGGAACAGACTCAACAGAATGTGTGTGTGTGTTTAGAGAGACAGAAAGAAATAGAAAGAGAGGAATTTAAAAGAATTGGATCAAGTAATTATGGAGTATTGCAAATTCATAATCTGATGAGATAGGAGACCAACACTCCCAGTTCAGTCACTCGTTGACAAGGTTTGACTGTTCCTGCCCGAAACTTATGTCTAACTTGACATCTATATTGATGCAGTATTAGGAGGTGGGGCCTCATGGGAGGCTTTGGGCACATGAAAGCTGATCTCTCATAAAGAGGTCTTCCACAAGAGCAGGTTGGTATAAAAGCAGGTCTGCCTCCTGCTGGTCTCTCTTTTTGCATACCCCAGAGACCTTTCCCCGTCTCTCTGCCATGTTGGGACACAGTTCCAGATGCTGGCCCCCTTCTCCTGGACCTTGCAATCACCAGAATTCTCACCTAAATAAACCCACTTTTCTTCAGGCTCAAGTATTTGTTAGAATAGCACTAATGGGCTAAGACACACACATAGATTACTCTTGCCTTATTCCTGAAACATTAGAAAATTTGCTACTATTAAAGATATTATTAGCTGCTTGTGCGTGTTCAGAAATTCAGCATGAAAGTCTAAGCTGAAAATTATTGACACCAACCAACAAAAGATGATTTTCTGTCATGCTAAAATGTTAAAAAAAATGTTAAATGTTAAAAAAAATAATAAAATAATATAAAACTGAAACCAATACACTATGATTAGTATGGTATCTTCATATTTCCAGTCAGTTTCTCTTTGCTAAATTTGTTACGCAACATTATGTTTTACATTTTATCAGGGAAAGAAAAAAAATGACACCTATAGCACTTATGAGAGATTATTTTATTTATTTATTCATTTATTTTTTGAGAGAGACTTTTGCTATAGGACATGTGCCCTCTCCAGAGAAACAGAGAGACAGAAAATGAGAAACCACCCCCGCAGGGAGATGAGCATGCTGCAAACCCTTCTACTTCATTCTATTCCATTCTCCTCTGGGGATCTTGGGCATGCACACGCATGTGCCTGGCATGAGTATCAAGTAATTGGGTCTGGGACTTGAACTGTGGTCAACTACGTGAGAGTCCATCGACATAACCATTATGCAATCTGCTGATCCCCCTGTGAGAGATTATTAACATGTCTCAAAGGGTGTACTTGAGGTTTATACTACTTAGTAACAAGGTATTACCTGGAAGGTAAGCTAAATGGATTTGATTTCCACATGATACTAATGCCATAATTGCTGGGAAAGTTATAAATTTTTTATTTGTTTGCTTGTTTTTAAAGAGGAAGAGAGTAATATTTATAACAGAGGACAGGTGAGTAAGCTGTGTGAAACTGAAGGAAGACTCAAGCAAGGAGGCATGAGAAAGAATACAAGAAGAATGTGGACCATGCATATTCTTGTGACTTGATGTCAGGAAAGAGACAAAGGCCATTTAAATTGTCACAGTACAGGTTCCATTTAAAATGATAAAAATAATCCAATCTTCTGGCTCATACAAAAACAGATTCCTCCTCAAATAAATTTGTCTATATAATACACTGTCATACAAAATTTTAGTGTATAGTGTTGTGGTAATCCTGTAAATCCTAAAAACACAAACACAAAAACATTATTTTTTATTCAATATATAGAGCACATTTGGGATATATTCCTGTGTATGATATATGTAAAAGCGTTACAAATCTTTTTTCCTGGGGTCTTTTGGTTGCTTAGTAACAGAGGAAAGGAAAGAGTGGTAAAAAATAGGTCACCATTAAGTGAGGGATTTTCTTCTTTTTTTATATCAGGAAATATGGTTTGAGAATAATAATAGACATAAATCATGGATAATCTGTGCATTGCTATGAGACAGTTCAAGATCTATGAGCATTCCCATTCCTTTCTGTCATTATTCAATACTTTTTTCCCCTTCTGGGGAAATGTTAAACATAAAGTAAGTCATTTCTCTCATGTTTTCATAAATGCTAACAATTTTTTAATGGTCTATGAGTACTTGAAATTATATATGAAATGAAATAACAGTTATTACTCATTTAGAGGAACTGCCAATGTATATCATGACAATAACAACTATTTGGGGACTTACAAACTCAGAAGAGTCATTCTTTTTATGCAAACTAAATAAAATATAAAATGTATTACTTCACTAAAGTTTTGATGTTATGCTAATGGCTGATGTAAGTATATAGGACATTTAATTTAGACTGACTTAGGTAATCATTTTGCAGGTGTGCCTCATTAATTATAATCATATTAGTTGAGAGATATTCTGTGTGTTTGTTTACCTAACACAGATTACTCTGAAATCATTGAGTATTTCTTTTCTTACATTTTAAAAGAAACAAAAACAGTACAAGGAATTATTTTCTGTAATAAAAGACATGACTAGGGGTTCTGTTTAACCATATAATAATCATAAACTCTAACCAACATATATTTTTTTAAATCCAAATATCCGAACTCAATGGAGAGTAAAAGGGAAAAGAATGCTCAAACTGAATAAATCTTAAAAGAAGGAAACTGTATTATGAAAGATTTGCATAATGACATATCCCACTTTACACGCTAAAAAAGCCCCACAAATCCAGGGTAAAAATAATCATGATGTTGTCGGAAATAAAGTTAAGAACTTTCAGAGCTACTAACAAATTAAGAAACAGATTCTAGTAAAAAAAAAAAATTGGAAGTGCACAAAAGGTGTGAGAGATATTAAGATTCTAAGAGAAGAGAAAAAAAGATGGAAAACTAAAAGAGCTAAAGATAATCTTAGCTGCTGTATAGCAAAGGAAAGAAAATTCAGTTTTTGAGTACAGACCAGGTAAATATCAGGTGGATAGACAATTTCACTACCCAGAAGAAAAAACAGGATTCAGAGTTTCTAAAATTGGCTACTACAGTGCCTAGTCTAAAGTAAGCAAACAAAAAAAATAGATAATAGAAGAAACATTAAAATAAAATTCAGTCACTCAAATAAAATTCAGTCATTCAAGGCTGACCTTACATAGGCACATGACTAAGAATTAGTAGTCTAGAACTTAAAGGAAAATATGGTTACAATGAATGACTAGGAGAGTTATTACAGCAGGGAAAAAAAAACCCAGAAACTATAAAAAATGTAAATTCTAAAACCAAAGTCTACAGTACCTGAAAATAAAACTTTAACAGCTAGTATGAGTAGCAGATTGTAGATAGCAGATAGATAGGTAATTACTTATCTATTTAATGATGGATTTATATTATTATTTAAACACAAACATTCATCTTAGAAATGGTGGATTATATAGATCTATATAACCATAAATACGCAATGTGAAGGGTAGATTAAAAAAAATATTGTAAAAAGCAAAAAATTGCTAAAATAAGAAACAATACCAGACATCTAATACATATGACCTTGGGATTATAGAGTTAATAAGGTAGAAAACAAGATATTTGAAAAAGTAAAGATTGGAGAGTATCATATTTGAAGACAACATAAGGTTTCATGTGCATAGAACCCAGCAAACCCCAATCAAGTAAGTGGAAAGATACTGAAAGAGAAATAGTGCATCACCTCAAAGTTGCTGAAAAAGGAACATCTTGAGTGCAGTTAGACAAAACCATCACATTGCTATAATGGAACAATGATACAAAGGATCGCTCAGTTCTCATACATAATAAATTGGGACAGGAGACAATAAATTGGGATCACCAAAATTCTAAAAGAATAAAACATCAACCTGTAACTTCAGGTCCATTTAAAAGAATCTTCGAAATAGAATGGTGGAACTAGGTAAGAGAAGGGAAGTGTATAAAGAAGGACAGCAAGAGAATAAATAGAGAGGCATGACATTAGTGGGACACAGAAATGGTTTATTACCTGTTGATGATAACATGTATAGTTTTCTCAACTGGACTGGTCTGAGAAGTATTTCATGTTGGGTAAATTCTTTTTACAAGCAAAATGATATATAGTGATTGAATGTTTAAAAAATAATGATAATGAGAACCAGCAGTTAGCGTAATGGCTATGTCGCTGGACTCCCGCGTAGTCGACCACGGTTCGCGTCCCGGACCCGGTGGCATAAAACTAACGCCGGGCGCGTGTGCATGCGTGCCCAAGATCCCGAAAGGAGAATGGAGGAGAAGGGATTGCAGAGTGACCATCCCCCCTGGGGGGTGATTTCTCGCTTTCTGTCTCTCTGTCTCTCTCTGTCTGTCTGGTGAGCGCACGCGCCCTATAGCAAAAAACTTCTCAAAAAAATAATGATAATAATAATAAGGAAAAAGTGATGAAAAGCTATTTGACGATGATGATGTGGGTAGTAATGTCTTTGTCTTGACTGATATGCGCAGTATTCCTTCTGGAAAAAGAAATGCAATACACTGTAAAATATATGTGATTCAATGTAATATAAACATGATTGTGATATTAATAAATAAAATTTAAACAAAGAAAAAAAATAGAATGGAGGGGCTGGGCAGTGGTACAGTGATGCACCATGGACCCACATGGGAAAGGTCTTGGATTCAAAACCTGGGACTTATCTGAGCATGCTGGATCAGCTAAGAGTGTGGGCACATTGCAGCAAGAGGACCCCATTGGGGATATTTGTCTCTCTCTGTTTTTGCTTTCATGGAAGAAATACATAAGCATGTTTTTAAAACTTTAACAAACATTAAAATGTTTACAGTTTTTAAATTTTTTTAAAGTAGAATAAAAATAATCTAATTTTATTATGAATAAAATATGGAATAAGTTGTCATCATCAGAACAGTGTTATATGAAATTCAAAAACTAAACCTTTAAGATAAAATGACATAAAAAAAGTTGAATCTGAAATTTTCAGGAAGAAATGAAGAACTCAAAAATTAGTAAGTCTAACATATGAAAGACTCAAGTGGAACAGTAGGTAGCATGGTGGTTAAGGTCCTGGACGTCCGCATGGCCAGGTACAGTTTGAATCTCAGACCTGGTGGCTTGTAAATCACTTCAGGCATGAGTGCGTGTGTGCTCAAAATCCTGAGGAAACTGTAGGAGAAGGGATTGCAGCATGGCCATCCCCACCAGAAGGTGATTCCTCACTTTCCCTCTCTCTGTCTCATAGTCTCTCTCCAGCAAGTCTATGTGCTCAATGGCAAAAACCTAAAAGAAATAAATAGACTAAAAGGATTCTCTCATTATTTTTCACATACATTATTTTCTAAATTAATTATTACCACACTCTATTTATAAGTTTATAAAATGTGTATATACTAGAGACATAAGTTTCAAAACAGTTATATTAAAGAGCTTGCATGTAAATAGCATTATACTGATGCAAGCTTCTTATACTTGAGGTGAAGTTGAAAAATATTTACTCTATCTTTACTTTTATAAATGCTGGTTTAATACTTTCTCCTAGAGCTACTATAAAACATAGTGACAAAAGGAATAAAGGAAACTCTAATAGTGTAATTTAACTGACATACTAGGAGCAGTAGGGGCCAGCAGATGGCATGGAGGTTAGGTTGGCTAAATCTCACAGGGCTAACTGAACAGTTTGAATCACAGATCCAGAGGCTTGAGAAATATGCCAGGCATGTGTGGATGCATGCTCAAACCTCTGAGAGAAGAAGCGATGGTGGCATGGCCATCCTCCTGGGGAGGAGTGGGAAGGTGCTTTTCTACCTTTTCTATCTCTCTCTCTCTGGTGAGTGCACAAGCTCTACAGCAAACACTAAAAATAAACACACAATTTAAAAATAAATAAATAAAAGTAGTGATGACAGAACAAGAGTAAGAAACAGAGGAATATGAGATAGCACATCTCCTTTTGACCAAGATGTAGTAATAGAGAATGGATTTGCATTCTTACTTGAAAGCATCTAAAATTCAGAGAAAATAGATGAAACACAAGACACTGAACATCAACCAAGTACGGTTATCTCTGAGAAAAAAGACAACGGATCACTGTAAGAGACATGCTTCACACCTAAACACACATAGGTTAAAAGCAAAGGGACAGAGACAATTATGTGATGGTCCCACTATGCAAGATTAAGCTGGATTGGCATGATCAATAACAAAGTAGATTTCAAAACAAGTAATATCACTAAGGACAAGGAATGATCTTTTATAATGATAAAGGTGTGCATTTAACCAGAAAATATATCAATATTAAAATACTAATGCCTCCAATAATCGAGCTAAAAATAAATGAAGCAAAATATGGTACAACTACAAGCAGAAATAGATAACCACATGCTTTTTCCCACTGTTCAAATATTTCCTAATAACTGACAAAAGTAAACACAAAATCAGGAAGAAGGCAGGGTCCTTGAACAACACTGCTAACCCACTGGACGTCAGTATCATTATAGAAACTTTACCCAATTCAGCAGAAAATACATTTTTTCACATGAATATCAACCATTGATCAAGCTAGATTATATTATGTGCCATAAAATGAATCTCAGTATATTTGTAAAAATTTGGGTCATAAAAGCTATTATCTCCTGTCCGGTAAGTGGTGAGGTGATTAAAGTGCTAGATTCCCACATCGTCAACCACAGTTGAAGTCCCACCCAGTGTCGGGGTGCACATGTGTGTGCACCCAAAATCCGAAGAGGAGAATGGAGAAAGGATTGTAGCATGGTCATTCCCCTGGAGTATGACTGCTCACTTTTTCTCTCTCTGGCTCTCTCCTGCAAGTGCATGCACCCTATGGCATTCCTCCTCCCAAAGTATGTTCTTTAAACATGGAATTAAGTTCAATATAATAACCAAAAAATCTCTAGGCTGTCCACCAATATTGGAAACTTACACACTTACACACACTACTAAGTAATCCACAGTTAAAATAAATAAAAATACCTTGAAGTTTTTCTCTCCTGAAAAAAATCATGTAAGAATACAGCTCTTGTTAAGTTGGCTGAAAATGCCTCGACTTGAGGGCACTGGATGGTGCAGAATGCTGAAATAATTCCGAATTGTTTCTCATGACCACGTGGAGTTTATCCAGAGAATAGGAGGTTAGTTTAACATTTGAAAATTAATGAAGAAAAAGAGAAAGAAAAAGAAGAAAGAAAGAAAAAATGGAAGAAAAAAGAAAGTAAGAAAGAGAAAGAAAGATAATGAAGGCAACTTACCATACTAAAACAATTAAAAATAAAAATGGTAACATTCTATTAATAGATGCTGAAAAAGCACTTCACGAAATTCATTATCTATTTTGTCTATTCCTGAAGAAAACTCCCAGTAAGATATAGATAGGAGAAAACATACCAAAAAACAGGCACTATGAAAAATGTGCACCTAATATTGAATCCACTGGTGCAGATTGGAAACTTTATCCTGAAGGTCAAGAGGGAACAGGAGTGTTTAGTTCCACCAAGCATATTACACATTTTAATGGAGATTCTGACCTTGTCTTAGTAAGCAAGAGAAATATATAAATAACCACCATCCAGGTTGTAATGCGGAAGTAAAACGGTCTTCACTTGCCAACAATCATCTATGTAGAACATCGAAGTAATATCCTGAAAAGCTAATGGAACTAATAGAAGAGGCCAGCCAGCCTGTGGGAGAGGAAATCAGGATTCCACAGTTAATCACATTTTTCAGTATTAGAGCCAAACAGCAACTGAAGGGAAAATGCACTTCAACAGCTGCAATATGGAGTATGAAACCTCTGTCCAGGTACCAATCTCACAAAAGACATACAAATAACTGTTCACTGAACCCACACATATACTCACAAGAAACATAAGATCCTCGGATAGAGGAGGGGAAAGAAAAATAAATTAATCATGGAACAAAAACTGAAGCAGCCCAAGCGGTATCTTGTATCCCTTCTCGGAGATCCCATGCCCATACAGTGACACAGAAAAGACCAACGTACCTGGATGTATCATGGAAGGCACTGTAGGAGGAGGAACTGTGGTAGGCAGTTAGTTAGCCATGAGCGGGCAGCCCTAAGAGAAAAGCGAAAGGCTCACCTAGTCCCGGGCGCCAGGAGGGTGAGGTAATTTGCCATCTTCCTTCCTTAAGGCTTGAGGGAAGCATACAGGGATAATTCATAGATTTTTCTCTTATCAAAAAGACCCAAGCAAGCATTTTGGTCATTAGGGCAATAGACTAATTGGGCAATCTAATTGGGGCAACCTGACTCGCACTGGGAGTACGCAATTAGGTGATCAAATTCCTCACTTTACCTGTGAGGAAGGTGCGCAGGTGCAGGAGAGAACGTGTGGATTCAAATTTAAAGAAAGAACATAGGCAATGTAACAGGCCTCCCACTAATGAATATTCATCACCTGTAGTAATAAAAGTAACAATTAACCAGTATCAAGCGCAGTTGCCACCTGGCAATCTGCCCGCCCAAAAGCCTTTTGGGTGTATTTCCTTTCTTTCCTTTCCTTTCTTTTCTATTAAACCTTCTTTTCTATCTACTTCATTCATGGTTGCGGTTTCATTTTGCGCCTAGGGACAGATCTCTAATTTTAGTGATCTGGACCCAAAGAACCAAGGATTTCACAACGCAGCTCAACACTTTTCCATCCGTTAACAGAACTGCCATAGGAAGCATTTGTTCTTATAAAAATCTTCTCTACAAAAACCTCTGTTAAATACATGAAAAGATAAACCAGAGGAAAGAAATACTCGCCTACTTTATATCTGATACAGGACTTATAAAAGAATGAACTAGCAAAACTCAGAAATAAGGAACTAGCACAATTAATAAAACCAGACACTTTATCAAGAATGGATGTTCTAATGGGGCAAATAAGCATAATAAGATAATCAATATTGATCAATATAAAATTGCAAAGAAAGAGTGGGAGACAGAGGGAGATAAAGACTCACAGGAGGGGATGGGGAGGAGAGAAAGGAAGAGAGAAAGAGAGAAAGAAAAAAAGAGAGACTTGGCCAAGTTATACTCCACACTGTCCCTAGGGTGGGGGGGTCTCTCTGCAAATACAGCTGGTTATTATGCCCCGATTTCTGCAAGTTTAATAAGAATTGAGAGTACTGAAACTGGCAAAAATCCTCAAAGTATTTAGGTTTCTGTCTCATGTAGAAAAGGCTATTAAGGTAATAGCTGTCAAGAGGAAGATACTGGTTTTCCCACACCCAACAAAACTCTCAAATCAACATCAACACCACATTGCCAAGAACTTGGCGAAGTTTTGTTTTACTTGAACTTCTTGCTCTCCTTGAACCTTGACAGATACAGAGGTTTCGATTTCAATCAGAGGCCCCTTCAATTCCTCAGTTTAGCAAGGAGAGAAACTGATAGGTTTTGGAAAATGACAGTGGATGATACGCTTTTTCAGGTAGTAAATCCAATTGCATCTGCTGTACCAGGTGGGGGCTCCTGGCTGTAGGAAATCAATAGATTCTGACCCCTGACCAATCAGGTGGATTTTTTTTTCTCTCATTTCTGATAAACAACAACAACAAAAATCAAGGTATTATCATTGCTAAGCAGCCTGTTTCTATGCAGTGTGATGAAGCATGGATAAAATACTAAGAATACAATGATATGCAAAGTGCAATAGTCTCTTAAAAACAGGACCAACTTAAAAAAATAGGTATATATAGAAAAAGAGTGTACGGGAGTGTGAATTTTTGTACTTGTGTGTGTGTGTGTGTGTGTGTGTGTGTGTGTGTATGTAAGGATATTCAAGAGAACAGACCATCAGAACCAAAAAACAAAATCAGAAAAACACGTAACTCTCGTTAAAGAAGAAAAGACCCCCAAATTTCCCAAGCTGTATGAGTAATGGTCTAGACCTACTCTAGCAATGTCAGTTGCTACAATGGCAGTATTTCACATCACAGTGTTAAATATCCATGTACTATAGAAAGCAGAAGGGCTTTCAGGAGAGCTAAGAGAGGGACTAGAGGCAAAATCTGTTGCTCAAGGTAATATTCTTCTCTCTGAAGACTTGGCTCTGTCAGGGTTTAAGATAAACACACTCAAAGTAAAATTTATTTTTCCCTCAAGTGGAAGCAACAGTGAACCTAGAAGCTGAACAAAGACTAGGGTTTTTACTCACAGCACCCGAAGGAAGGCCCAGACTTACACCCTCCTCCCAGGATGTGCACAGAAGGGACTGAAATTCACCAAACAAGCTTCCACATCCCCTTTATACCTGGTCATTTCAGTTACCCGCAGGCCGAGACAGCCAAGACAGTCCTTACTTCTTGAACTTCATGCCTGCTTCTCCATATCTGTAGATTTATCTGGAGACATACAGATGGATCCTACACTTTCCCATTCTCTCAACATTTTCCAACCAGAGACACTCTTCACCGTCTACAGCTAGAAAGATTTATAACACCTTCTGCCTCTTCTAAATATTCCCTTTAAGTTCTTGTTCTAGAAGTCTGTGACTTTTCTGAAATCAAGATTTTCCAATGATAATGTAGATAGTAAGGTCTTTTTCTTGACTGATAAGCATGGTAATCATGATGGAAAAAAACATGGTAGACACTGTAAAGATACACGAGATTAAATGTAATATAGAAAACTTTTAAAAAGATATGAAAACCACAAAAGAAAAGACTTTCCAAGGGACTCTTTAACCTTTTCTTTCCCATTTTCCTCCTTGATTCTTGCATCACGAACTTGGATGTGGGTCATGAGTCTCCTTGCTCCCTTTGCCACTCTGTAAGTAGCTGTTCTCTCCAGTCTTCAGTGGTCAGGTAGGAACCCTTAGTTTTTTTTATTTTTAATAATTATTTATTTAATTTTATTCATTCATTAATTTTCTTTTCATTTGATCAGAGAGAGATACATAGAGAAAGAGAGAGAGAGGACAGTGAGAAAGCCACTAGGTCCAAGACTCAAACTGCAGTCGGCCATGTGGGAGTGTCCAGCACTTTAACCACCATGCCACCTGATGGCCCCAGGAGCCTTTAGCTTTGAATCACATATTGTCAAATTATGTTATACATCAAATTTACTACACTTGCTATTATCTACTAACCACCGGGATATCCCTCAGCCTTTCAGTGACTTCAGCCCCTGGCTAGTGTATCTGTCTAATGGTTACTAATTCTTCCATAATTAGTGACAACATCATTGTGCATAGAAGTTGTTCTGATAGCAGCTTTGGCACTCAGTTTCTTGAACTCTTCTCTTTGATGGCAAAGATTTCTTCCTTTCCTTAGCTTCTCACTCTCAAAGTACATAGAATGGCTAAAAACTCGCTACCATCACATGTGTCTGACAACCTGAGGATTATGACATTTTAACCCAGTTACTGCTCTAATTGGACTTGGGTAACCCTACTCCTTCTAGAGTCTCATCCATTGACCTTACCGCCTTAGAATTGTTCCTTGCCTTTTTGAATCTTCTTACTCCTTCTGGGTCAGTTTAAATAGCACAATAAGCTATTGTAATTATGCCTGCATACAAGCTTTCCACTCTCTTGTCTGTTGAAGGAGGAGCACCCTACACAATATTTAAAGCGAAAAGCTAAATTTGTTGCCTCTCATCAAGGGAAAACTATGTTTATGGAAAACAATGGCTCTAAATAAAGCAAACTAAAATTTATGTAGGGCTTGGAGAAGCATAGAGTTCAGAGGCTATCGACTTTCAGAAGCTGGGAAATTTAGAAACGTCACTGTAGAAGAGAAGAAGTTGAAAGCTGTGGTTGATGCTTACACGTAACCATTCAAAACTGAGGAAACACTGCTCATTGAAAGCCTTTCGGAGTATTGATAATGCAGAGTTTTCATTGCTCAATTGGAATGGGTTTAAACCTAATTCTGATATTTGTTCCTTCTACCAACAAAAATAATCAATCTGTTCATTTCTTAAATTTGGAGGATAAAAAAAATTCATTTTTCTCATTTTATCTTTCTCAATAGTTAAAAAAATCCATTAAATTCTTTCTCTAATATCAACTCACAATCATATAGCTAAAAACTCCTAAAGAGAGCCAACAAACTATGATGATTCGTTTTATCCCTAATCCAGTTAGTACTCTAATGATGGCAGAAAATAATCACATCTCTGATGAACATGGTCTGGGCTACTGCATTAGACCTGCCATTCCACATTATCTTCCTCCTCAAACCCTGACACCTCTGCTCTGTCCTCACTTGCAAAGCTACACTTCCTATGTTATTGAAAACATGTAAATCATCGGAAGCCCTCAGCCTTCCTGAACCGTATTTTTGAGTGTCCTAGACAATGTCTCCATGTTTCTTCCTTGCTGCCTATTAAACTAGGTAGTTTATCAGAGATCCTTTCTTTTTTTTTTTTTTTTTTTTTGGAGAGGTTTTTGCTATAGGGCGCGTGCGCTCGCCAGACAGACGGAGAGAGACAGAGAGATAGAAAGCAGGAAATCACCCCCCAGAGGGGATGGCCACGCCGCAATCCCTTCTCCTCCATTCTCCTCTCGGGATCTTGGGCACGCTCGCACACGCGCCCGGCGTGAGTTTAAGCCACCGGGTCCGGGACTCGAACCGTGGTCGACAACGTGGGAGTCCAGCGACATAGCCATTACGCTAACTGCTGGTCCCATCACAGATCCTTTCTAACACCATGCCTTCTCCTTCTGAAATATATTTAATTCCTTCTTGCTAAGAACAATGACAGAACTCTCGACTCCTTCCTTTATCATCAGGTACGTACTTTGTAATGGGTGATTCACATTTACATAAAAATTTTCTGTCATTATTTCCTATTCTTAAAAATAAATTCTCTTTACCCAATGTTCTACTCCAGCTACTGCCCTATATCTCTGTTAATCTTTATAGGATCCTTAATCCTTTATGTTTACTCTCCAATTTTCCAACGGTGAGAATGCATAAAAAACAGAACAGAGGTTCGAATTTTCAGATGTTCAGGGTGTGCACATGTGCCCAGTGTGTTTATTAAGCTTCCTAGGTCAGGACTCAAACTGCACAGTAGGTCCTGTGGGATTCAGCCATCGTAACACCACTGTGGAATGGCTAAATGACCCTATTTCTAATGTGTCTGTAGATTCTTCAAGTTACTATAAAAAAATCTGGATGTAAGACATATTTTATTTTGTTCTTTCCAAACCTGTGCTTGAGTCATTTTCTCTTGTTTTATTGCCTTGCTGAGGGCTGCCATTATCATGCTGAATAGAAATGGCATGGTGGGTATCTTAATGTCATGTATAATTTTAAAGGAAATATGTCTTTTCCTACTTAGAAGAATTTATTTGATGTGATGATGTGGCAAGTGAGATTTATAAATAGTTTAAAAACTACACCATTCTTTACAAAATTGAGAGTAAGGGACCAGTAGGTAGTATGGTGGTTAAGGTACTGGATCCCACATGGCTGACTACAGTGTGAATCCTGGGCCTGGTAGCTTAAAAATCACACCAAGCTAATGTGACCGTGTGCTCAAAATCCCGAGAATGGAGGAGAAGGGATTGAGGCATGGACATCTCTTCTGGAGGTGTGGATAGATGGATTTCTCACACTCCCTCTCTCTGTGTCTCTGGCAAGGGAATACACTCTATAGCAAAACATCTAAAATAAATAAAAGAGATTAAATAGACCTGATGATTATATTGTACTTTAACTTTAGAATCACAGTTGTTTTCATTTGATTGTTTTTTTTCCTTAAAAAGTATTGCAATTTGATATCTGAGGGAAAGTGACTAGAGTACTTTGCATGGTTTTGTTAAGCTAAGCTGATCCCACTGATTAAATTAGAAAAATAAATTTTTAAAAAGTGAATAATTAGGGTATTAAATATTATATTATATTATATTATTATATTAGGATATAATAATCAACTTACCTTTAGGTTAGGTGGATTTCTCATATGAAATTGATTCTGGTATTCACTTTGTGGAGTTATTTAACCTCTGCCTAAATTTATTAAATACTTGTTGGACAGTTCCAGCTTTTAAATTTCATCTTGAGAGGTTTCACTGACATTTTTTTCTATCTATTTCCCATTTAGATTTGGATTTAAAAATTCTTGGCAAGTAGCCATTAGTAAGACTTTCTTGTCTCCACTGGCTGCCTCTGTGGTAATTCTTCTCTCATCCTTCTTTTAATGCATATGTTGTCTTCTCTCTTTGTCATTCTTACAAAAAATGTTCCTTTTTTGGAAGATATTTTGGAGCTTTTTTAATGCTAACATTTTCTCTAGGGTAATATGAGTATGAATGTGGCATAAATTTATATTTTAACCTATCCTGAATTTATGAGAGTTTCACAGATTTGATGTGAACTATTTAAAAATAAAACTTGGCATTTAATTTTTAGACTCTACAGCTATAGTAATAAATATGGTGAGCATTTCTTTAAGAGGAATTACAAAGAATGCAGAAAGAGTACCCAATAACTCTTCAAGTTAAGGTTAAGACAAATAGAAAGAGAGATAATATCAGTTAAATTGAAAGTAGAGATATACCTCAGTGATTTTCTGGTTCTCTTATAACTGAAAACATGACCTGAAAGACAATTACATCGAGCTATGTTTTTTTTTTTTTTTTTCAGTTGCAAAAGGCATAGAATGTATGCTATTATCAAATTAAAGTAAAAATCCAATATTATTCATCGCAAATATTATGACTGAAAGTATTTTTTCTTAAAATCATAATTGATGTAATGAAAGACATAAACTTGTCTACTTATGTTAATTGCCTGTGCTTTCCTGTTGAAGTTGCCAGAAAATACTTAAATATCGTACCTATTGGGAGAAAATGTCACAGCATAGTTGAGAGAGAACAATACATTATCACAATTTAACTCAGGCTGGCAAAGTAGTAATGAGTGAAAAATCAGAGTAAATAATACATATTTTATCTTTTGACACATCATCAATTGTAAAAAAAAAAAAATTTAAATGGTATTACAACATTGCTTTTTTGCCATTAAGAATCTATCGTTCTTTAAGTAGAACCACCCCCCACTCAATATGAATTATACACTTCTTATGCCTGTGAAAATACATTAAATCTCTGTTATTTATAAGTAACATTTACCTGTTCTCACTAAGATCATTTTTTTATTCTTGATTTAACCATCTCCTTTCACTCAGTTTCACAGATTCCCTTTCAAACGCCCAGCACAATAGAACGGAAAACTACCCTTCTGACCCATACATTGAATGAGCTTTCAGAGAGCTAATAGCATGATGCCTTTATCCAATTGGTAACATCAAGATACTCTAAAGTTGAACTAAATTCATTTAATTTTGACATTACAAGTTTAAAGAGCTTGATATAGTCAGACTCTAAAATATTGAAAACTGCAACTGATGTTTAATCTCAAGGCTAGAATTTATTAACAGAAATATTGAAGTGACTGAGATAGTTCCTTACCATTGTTAATTAGAACTGTTCAAATTAGTGCCTAGTAGGAGGTTTCAGAAAATATAATCCCAATTAATTTGCCCTGTTGTGAGGTTTTTAAACTATTTAAATAAATTTAAATATTTAAATAAATTCAATTGAACTTATTTATTTAAATATTTAAGTAAATCTAAATTTTACAAATAACAAAATTCTGTTCCATGAGATACTAAATAGAAGTTGAAACATACATAGGATAATTAATAATACTGGGTTATCAGAAAATAATTCAATTTCTTTTGCGTAGAAAGACAGAAAAAAATACATCACGGTCTTTCCAACAACCCAATTATAATATTTTGAATTATTATTTAATATATAAACATTTAAAATATTACTCACTAACATAATAATTTTTGTTTGCAATGTAATAAACTACAAGTACAAACTGCAGCATAATTAACAATATTTATCAAATGTTTTCCTCACTAAAAATTGCTGATGTGGCATTGCTATTTTACTAAATTTATATATTATGTGTTTCTTTGATCAAATACTTAGCAAGGCAGATAATTGCTTGCTTTTCATTACATTGCTGCACAAATTAAGTTAATTCAATTTGATAATTCCATAGATTGTGTTCATTTGATGATTTTGAACAGTTCTCTGCAAAAGAATTTTGCCTTCTTATTTATTTTCATCTCAGCACTTTTCATCCGGAGCTGTAAACACTCGAGCAGCACAGCCGAGCAGCTGGTCTGCACTTCACTTCGTGTTTTGTTTCATGGCCACTGTGCCACAGCTTACTGGTTTCTAAATTATTTTTCTATTCCTTGGGAACATCTGGTATTCATTCTTTTCATGTTCTAAAATGTATTCATTTTTCTGAGCAGTAGCTTTTGTCAGTTTGGAATACAGTCAATGCTGAAGTTTATTTTAATTTTGAAAATGGTAATTTGGAGACTACACTTATTTATAGTTAAATGTGCTTTTGCAAGTTTCCTCACACTCTGGGAAAGGGAAAAACGGGATTGCAAGGAGTGTGATTATGTTACGGTCGTATTTATGAAGGATAAATAGCAATAGCATTCTATTTATTTTAAATTCCTCAAGTAGTATAAAATTTACCAATAATTACTATTAATTAGGATCAAAAGTGAAGATTCGCATTTTCTAGGTTTTTATTAACTATTCATAGACTTTCAATTCTATTTTTAACGTTAAAAAGAATACATATAATCTAAAATGCTCTTACCCTTAACATGCTTCTGTAGATATAGACTTTACTCTTCATTCTACTTGTATTTATTAATGCAAATAATAATTCAAGGAGTGATCACATTCTTTTCTCTAAGTTTATTTATGAGACAGAGAGAGAGAAAGAGAGAGAGAGACTCCCATCGGGGAGTCTCTACACAGAGTTCTGTTTGTCTCTGCCAAATGCATGTGCCCTACAGCAAAAAACAAAACAACGAAAATAATGCCACCTTCACCATATGTAAAGTGTCGATGTCGATGCATATGTATTGGCTTTTGATTTTTATTTTTATTTTTTGATTATTTATTTTGATTTTGATTTTTTGATGTGATCACATGAGTCTGTTTTCTATCCCTTTATCCTTGTCACACTGTCATACATGACATTATAAATCTGGACATCTGGTAAACTAAACCGAGGCACTAAGTTCTTCTTTAAGCTATCATTAATATTCTTTGATCTTTTTTGTCTGTGATTCCAATAAACCTATATAGCAATTTCAAAATAATTAATTTTTCAATGTGCTAGACTTAAACATTTATAAATATATAAATATTTATTAGGCATTCATAAATATATTTCGATAAAACTTTCTATGTGTATATATAAATATAAGATTTAAACTTTGCTACACTTATTCTACATTAGTTACATCTTGATATTACCAAAATGATCTGTAATTTCCAACCATGTATTGCTACATAAAAGAAGTCAACTCTGCTATACACAGAGCATCTGACAAATATGCAACTCAATCAGTTAAAATAACCAATTCAGAAAAGCAACAAGTGATCAATTCTGTCAGCATCTCCAAATATCTTGGTACACTACTCCTTCCTCTCAAATAAATATGTGACTCTTATTACAGGTTGCTTCTCTGACTGCCAGATACCACCCATGATGCTTCAGAGACAAGGCTCACCCAGAACAGCTTGCCCAGTATGTGGCTGGTTTTTGACTCCTCTCGATTAAGAGAATTATTTGCCCTGAGACAAAGATACGGCCTCACCTACTGAGTGGGTGATGTCTTCGTAGAATAGAGTACAAATCTGGACTTAAGAGTTGTCTGTCTTTCAGCAAATTTAAAAAAAGACACAAATGCTTAATGGTGGCAAATATTACAGAAAATGGTGCTGCAGGATTGTGTGTGTGTGTATTTATATTAAATTTGTGAACATAACAAACAAAATATATCCCGTTCCTGGCAGATAGCAGGAGTTCAAACATAGTAATTATTTTAATTATCCATTTATGTACATTCCTTGGTCCAGTTTCTTACCTCGTGTTTATCACTACTTATCTTGTATGTGTGGTCTATGAAAATGCCGTATAGTTCTCATTTCAATTTTACTTTTTTAAATTTTGCACATACCTTCTTATTTCAAGTCCATGGAAATAGTACAACTTTGATAATATATTTTAAAATAAATAATATCTAATATAACTGAGAAAATAAAAAACTGGAAGCTACAATAAAAATAGAAAAGAATTATAAAAAACTGATAAAATAAAGAATTATTTTAAATAGGTTAAAAACCTTACTCAGCATCCTTAATGACTCTGGAAGCAATTTATTTTTGCCCAAAGACATTTTGACTTATAGTAACCTATTTTAGCATTAACTTCGCATATCCCATGAGGAATCACTACAGAATTTACTAGCATTGTGGTGTTACCATGTACTGATTTGCTTCACTCAATATTTGTCAGCTGAAAAAAATATTCTAATGTACATTGGCGCTTATGTCAAAGAAAATAGATGCAAAAGTATCTGTTAAAACTTGTAGCAGTGGTAATAAGTGCAAATCTATTGCATATAATGTTAATTGTTTTTGTGACACATACATGTTAGGTGGTTTTTCCATCCTTAGTATCACCATTAAAAGGCCTATCTGTATTGTGGACATCAGGATCAATGCATTTCTTTTCAATAGAGTAACATACCCAGCAATGTAAGACATTCATAGAGAATTATTCCAAACCTAAAGATCCTATACTTCTGCACTGAATTTTTTTTTTTTTTTTTTTTTTTGGAGAGGTTTTTGCTATAGGGCGCGTGCCAGACAGACAGAGAGAGACAGAGAGATAGAAAGCAGGAAATCACCCCCCAGGGGGGATGGCCATGCCGCAATCCCTTGTCCTCCATTCTCCTCTCGGGATCTTGGGCACGCACGCACACGCGCCTGGCGTGAGTTTAAGCCACCGGGTCCGGGACTCGAACCGCGGTCGACTATGTGGGAGTCCAGCGACATAGCCATTACGCTAACTGCTGGTCCCTGCACTGAATTTTTATATAGGTACGACAAAATTATCACTGAAGTTTAATATATGCAAAATATTCTTTCATGAATTAAGATTTTGAACTGAGCCATCAGAAAAGTCATGACACATCTTTTTTCTAATGTTCTATGCAAAAATGTGTCATGACTTTTCCAACAACCCAATACTTTCAAGTACAGTAAAATGTCATTTCCATAAATTTTTTCTGGGAAAAAGTATTTGTTCCAGAATGACTCGTTTATCTATTTAAATAGTTTTAAAAGTTTTAGTTGTTTTTTAGAACTATTAATTTATTTAATTTTTTTTTGAGAGGTTTTTGCTATAGTGTGCGTGCACTCGCCAGACAGAGAGAGACAGAGAGACAGAAAGTGAGAAATCACCCCCCCCCCCCCCAGGGGGAATGGCCACGCTGCAATCCCTTCTCCTCTGTTCTCCTCTCAGGATCTTGGGCACGTACGCACACACGCCCAGCTTGAGTTTTAAGCCACCAGGTCCAGGACACAAACCGCAGTAGACTACATGGGAGTCCAGCGACATAGCCAATATGCTAACTGCTGGTCGCTAGAATTATTTATTTTAAAATTTTTATTTATTCATTCACTTATTTTAATTTAACTAGAGAGAGACACACACAGAAAGAGAGAAAGTGAGAAAGCAAGCTATCCAGTCTGGGACTCAAACTGTGGTGAGCCATGTGGGAATGTCCAATGCCTTAACCACCACACCACCTGCTGGCCCTATAATGTTTAGTTCTTATTGCCAACATATCTTCTGAAAATTTTCACTTAGATAGTGATACAAAATAGATTATGTTTCCCAATTTAAATTTTCTGCCACTGTTCTATTAAAATTTCAAATTTCAATCTTTTCTTACCTATTTTCCTTTGGTTTTGTGTGATTATCATTTAAAAGCAGTTTTTATTTTTCCTAGAACATATCATTAACTGATGCACTCCTATTATATATATATTTACAAATATTAATCACTTGTTTAACACATTGGTTGACAAGCATAGACCATCAGATAAATTCAAAGACCAAGCCTTCCTAAACAAGTTCCAGGAGGAAACCTACATAAAATACACAACAAAAGTAATCTTACACTTATTGATAAGTGTGCCTGTTCATGACTGATGTAATTAGGTACAATTGGAAAATATTTTGTGTAAATGAGTATACTTTTCTACAAATGGCATTTCTTAATCATTTGGAAAGGGATGTGTTCACGGGAAGAAAAAATTATTAAAACTCTGCTTTTTGCTTTGAGGGACCAGGGAAATAGGAGTTTTTCACCCTACTCTAATTTGAGGTTTGAGGGTCTTTGAAGGCTTTTATATTAGAAGGCTTCTATGTAAATCTAATCTGGTCTGTTGGCATAGTGACTAGTCTGCTCTATAAAAATTGAACACATGAACCTGTAATCTGGGACCTCCCAAACACTTTCTGGTATGAACTTTGAGCTACTGTCATGTCAGGTATTTATAGAACTGGTCTCATAAAGCAATTTTCTACTCTACTGAGGTTCCATTTCTCTGTCTGCCATCCTCCTTCTTACCAAGAAAGAAAATGACTTACCAGTATTTATTCAATACCATGTTTACTCCAAAAATACATGCCACAGTGTTTCCTGGAAAAAAAGAAAGATAACCATTATATTTGATCAGATTTTATGTCATAAATCAACAGAATTTTGATATAAATAGTGCTCTAAGTATTTTTCTCTGAGCACTACAATTATTTATGGGATACAATCTCAGGGTGTCAATCGAAGAGTTATAATCATCATCATGGTACAAATAAAACATTCTTATGAGAAATGAAAAATATCTGCTAAAGAATTCTATTTAATATTCAATTCCACTTTGCAATAATGAAAAAATTCTGCAGTGAATGAATTAAAAATATGATAGAAAATGATCAAAAGTTTTTTTTTTTTTTTTTTGGTTTTCTAGGTTCAGGAAGATGGGAAGTAATTTAGTACAGAATGACAGCTATTTGATTCTTCAGGGTGAGAAGAGAGATGCCCCCAGATGCTTTTCAAGCACTCATTAGGTAGCAGAGGTGACAGGTGATGCGTTCTTATTATTAGGTACAGCAGTTGGAGAAAATTTATCTGTAGAAAAAAAATGAAACCTCTATGAATATATAGATCTGGCATTTGGATTAGCTAAAAGCATTAAGCCACCCAATGATGCTGATCTTGTTAAAAGTCATTTCATGTGTGGACTTCTGTTTTGCTTTGCCTAATAGCATCCTGGATGCTGAGGGAGGTAGCAACCTTAAAATAATTGGAGAAAAAAGTAAATTTTTTGTATGTGTTTCTAAATAAACCCCATTCTCTGAATTGTGAGGCAATCTTACATTTTTCTCTAGCATTTAATGAAATAAGAATATTGGTAAAGAGAGGCAAAGGCGTGAGGATAATTTTGTTACTGGAAATCACAGAGGAGAGATTTGAAGTGGGACATGGGATCCTCTGGATCCTTGATATTCAAAGTGTGGTCTGTTCTAGCCGCATCTGCACTACTTGAAATCTTCTTTAAAATGCACTGTGTGTTTTGCCAAGAAACACTCATCTAGATTAAAACTAAACACATGGAGAAAGCAGAGATTATTAGAAGGGGAGAGCTTAGAGGAAGGGGGAGCAGAAAATACATTTTACACCCCAATTCTAGAAACTGTCCTTGAGCTAGTACCATGCCCTTCCTTCAAGGTAAAGACACAATGTCCTGCTTTGCCCCTGGACTACTTGAAACTCCCCCGCCTTGTAGCTTGACCTGATGTTTCTTTCTTTAATTCATGAATTCTTCTTTCAGCACTGCCAAGAAATGTTCTCCAATTCTTAGACCTTGGCCCATAGTTCTTCTTTGAATTTTCTTTTCTGAATATCTCTTACAGTTTTCCATATCACCTCAAGGATAATTATTCTGTTTATTGTATCATCTTTTCCTTGAAAATAAACCTAGAAATATCTTCATACACAGTATATTTCTACTTGGATGTTTAACTAAGATTTCAGATAAATGTCAAAATCCATTCATCACAATTCCTTAATAAAATTAGTTTTTTCTTCTCAAATCAAAACTTGTATTGTAGTCTTGAATACATTTCAATTATAATTATTTCTCCTCTATAATCTCCTATATGTGCTAAAGGTTCTGATCAAAGATAAGTTAAATTTGGGGCCAGCAGGTAGCATAGTGGTTAAGGTGCTGGATTCCCACAATTCCCCATGATTTGAGTCCCGGACCTGGCAGCTTAAATATTATGCCAGGCTTCTGTGTGTGCATACCCAAAATCCAGGAGGAAAATGGAGGAGAAGGGATTGTGATTTGACCACCCCCACTAGGGTGTGATTTCTCACTTTCTCTCTTACTGTCTCTGTCTTTCTCCAGCAAGTGCACACACCCTATGGCAAAAACGTTATTAAGAAAAAAAAAAAAAAGATTAAATTTAAGATTTTTAAAGGTAAATAATATAATGTATAAAATTATTGTACAAATCTATTTTCTTCTCTGTGCCCATTTCAATGAGTCTAATTTCAAAGTTAATAACTCACTTCTAGAATATCGTAGCATAAACATATATGTTCTTTTAAATTCTATTTTTTCATCATATCTATTTACTATAATATTCTCAAACTATTAACTTTCCATGTCACCAAGTGGCTAAATATGTTGAATATTTATAAACTATTTCAAGTTTCATTGTTCTGCTTGGTTTTGAAGCATCTAAGTGATATCTTTTTCCAGCCCTTTACTTTTAGTTAATGTATGTCTTTATCCATAAGGTGAGTTTCTTGTAGGCAACAGATAGAGGGTTTCTGTTTTCTTATCCATTCAGCCAGTCTATGTCTCTTAACTGGAGAATTTAATCCATTGACATTCAATGTAATTATCGATATTTCCATACCTGATCCTATCATTAAGTGAGCCATTTTCCTGGTTGCTTTTTGTTCTCATATGAATGTTTTTTATCTTTTTGTCCCCTATGAAAGATAATTTTGCCAGGTATATAATTCTTGGTTGAAATTGTTTTTCACTCAACACTTTGACTATGCTTTTCCATTCTTTCCTTGCCTGCGTTGTTTCTGCCGAGAGATCCGATGTTAGCCTGATGGAGTGACCTTTGTAAGTAACTTGGCATTTCCCTCTTGTCAACTTTAGTATCTTGTCTTTGTCTGTTGTTTTTGCCAGTCTGGCTATGATGTGCCTTGGAGAGGATCTTCTTGGATTGATTCTACTCAGGGTCCTATGTATTTCTTGGGTCTGGATATTTGAATGCCTTTCTAGGTTTGGAAAGTTTTCTTCCAGGATTTCATGGAATAAATTATCTAGGCCCTTATTATTTTCTTCCTCTTCTGGAATACCAATTATCTGGATGTTGGGGCGCTTGATGGTATCCATTATTCCTCGTATATTATCCTCATTTTTCAAGGTTATTTTCTCAATCTGATACTTTTTTCTAGGTCAGATGTTTTGTCTTCTATGTTAGAGATTTGATCTTCTGCCTGGTCTAACCTACTTTTAGTACTTTCAAGGGAGGTTTTGATTTCCCGTATTGCATTCTTCAATCCTAGAAGTTCCATCTGGTTCTTGTTTAAGGTTTTCATTTCTTCTTTCAAGTCATGAAAGGACTTCTTCATCTCCTGGAGCTCCTTGTCTCTTTTCTCTTCCATCTCAGTTAGTTTGGTCACTACAAATATTCTGAATTCCTTATCAGACATGTCCACGACATCCATTGTATTGACTGTGGGTGATGTAGGTTTGATGATTTCCCTTGAGGGAGAGGTCTTTTGTTGGTTGCTCATATTTCTTGAGCCTCTGAGATTGTTCCTAGTCATCAGGTAATCTATATGTTGCTTCCTAACTTATTTAAAGTATCTCTGAATGTTAAAAGTTGTACAGGATTATAAAATTGATTATTTTTCTTATGGTTGGCCTACCTGTTGCTCACAATTATCATTAACTGTTGCCACTAGTCCTGGATGGCCCAAAGTCCTCCCTGTTTCTAAGGAGTGGTGAGCCTCCAACTGACCTAATAAGCCACACCTCAAGAGCAAAGAAAAACAAAATGAAAAAAGGAAAGCAAGCGCGCCGCGCTATTCAAATCACCAAAATTCAGAGAGTCCAAAGGCTAGTGGAAAAGGACCAGAGGATGACTGACAGGACCAGGTTGGTTGGGCCTGCAGCCTCAGTCCACCTGGTGTCCGGAACTACTGGCCCTGGCTCCATCTGGTTTGCGGGTGGGGTGGGGTGAGAGTTCGCCTTAAAGGCCCAGACAAGCAACCTGGAAACCAAGGAGGAGGAACGGTGGGGATGAGCGAAGGTTCGGAGGGTCCGCCTGCAGCCTCAGTCCGCCTGGTGCCCGAAATACTGGCCGCCTCGATCAGGTTTGTGGGTGGGGTGGGGTGGGAGTTCGCCTTAAAGTCCCAGACAACCAACCTGGGGTCCAAGGAGGAGGAACGGTGGGGATGAGCGAAGGTTTGGAGGGGTCCGCCTGCGGCCTCAGTCCACCTGGTATCCGGAACTACTGGCCCCGGCTCCATCCGGTTTGTGGGTGGGGTGGGATGAGAGTTCGCCTTAAAGTCCCAGACAAACAACCTGGGGTCCAAGGAGGAGAAACGGCGGGGATGAGCGAAGGTTCGGAGGGTCCGCCTGCAGCCTAAGTCCGCCTGGTGCCCGAAATACTGGCCGCCTTGATCAGGTTTGTGGGTGGGGTAGGGTGAGAGTTCGCCTTAAAGTCCCAGACAACCAACCTGGGGTCCAAGGAGGAGGAACAGTGGGGATGAGCGAAGGTTTGGAGGGGTCGGCCTGCAGCCTCAGTCCGCCGGGTGCCCGGGACTACTGGCCCCGGCTCCATCCGGTTTGTGGGTGGGGTGGGGTGGGAGTTCGCCTTAAAGTCCCAGACAACCAACCTGGGGTCCAAGGATGAGGAACGGTGGGGATGCGCGAAGGTTCAGAGGGGTCTGGCCTACAGCCTCAGTCCGCCTGGTGCCCGAACTACTGGCCGGCTCTATCCAGTTTGTGGGTGGGGTGGGGTGGGAGTTCGCCTTAAAGGCCCAGACAAACAACCTGGGGTCCAAGGAGGAGGAATGGTGGGGACGCCCGAAGGTTTGGAGGGGTCGGCCTGCAGCCTCAGTCCGCCTGGTGTCCGGAACCTCTCTACTTGTTACTATTGGCGGCCAATATTGATACATTACTGCTTGCTAAAGTCTGTAGTATGTATTAAGATTCACTGTTAGGGTTTTACCAGTCTATGGGTTTCTTTTCCTTTTTTTTTTTTTTTTAAAGGTTTATTTTATGTTTTTGTGTGTGCTTGTGGAGAGACAGGCACAGTTCAATTCCTTCTTCTCCATTCTTCTCCTGGGATCTTCAGAACACATGCACACACACCAGGTGTGATTTTTAACCCAATGGGTCTGGCACCCAACCTGTGGTTGGCCGTGTGGGAGTCCAGTGACGTCACCACTCAGCCATCTACTTGTCCTACAAGTCTATGGGATTTTGCAAATGCATGTCATCTATCCTCTATGATAATATCAGGCTTAGATTCGTATTACTAAGTGAAAAGGTGAGTAGGTTACATACGACATATATGATTCCAGCTAGATGATATTCTGGAAGGTCAAATGGAGAGAGTGAAAAGGGAAGGGAGTAGGGGATGAATAGGTGGAATATAGAGAATATTTAGGACAGAAGACATATTCTATGGTCAGCCTGTACCTCGGCAGTTAAGCGCAGTGCATAGGTAGCTGGATGCCACGTGGCCTACTACAGTTTGAGTCCTGGCCCTGGCAGCTACACATGTATGCCCCAAAGCCTTACCTGACAGAGAAACAAAAGAGAAAGAATTGCAGCATGATCACACTCCATTAGGGTGCATGCTCTTTTTCTATGGTGAACACAGGCACACTCTGGCAATGAAAACAAAACAAAACAACAAAACAAAAACAGAAAATAAAATTTAAAATATTTTGTACGTTTCTGTAATTGTGAATACAAGTCTTTATACATTTGTCCAAACCTATACCAATACCAAATACCAAAAGTAAATTGTAATGTAAACTATGAACTTCGGGTAGTATAGATGGAGTAATGTATTTCTTCAGTTAAAACAAATGACTGCTTAGCGGGAGACACTGAGTTTTTTGGTTGTTTGTTTTTTAAAAATGTTCTTGCCAGAGAGCATGTGTGCTTGCGAGAGAGAGAGAGAGAGAGAGAGAGAGAGAGAGAAAGAGAGAGAGAGGAGGAGAAAGAGAGAGAAAGCACCCTTCAATGGGGTGTGGTCATGCCACAATCCCTTCTCCTCATTTCTCCATCTGTCAGGATTTAGGGCACTATCTGAGATCTTATTTGAAATACAGAATGCATTCTATCAAGAAGTACTAATCTAGATGCAAACTAAGCATAAGCACATAGAGAAAGGAGATTATTCACCACGACTCTCACTGAAGTACTCTCATGTTCTAAGATCTGCAATATCCAGGACTGGGCTCCTCTTTCCTTCTTTTCTTTCCTTTTTCTTCTTCTTTCTCTTTCTCTTCCTTTCTTCTGCGTCTCCTAGTTCTCCTTCTATTTCTTCTCCTGTTCCTCCTCCTCCTCTATTCCACCCTTCTTGGGAGAAAGTAATGTTGGCGTCTCTATCAGGGGATATTTCTTCTCAATAAAAGCAAAGGGTATGTCAAGCAATCAGTATGTACATAGACATATTCTATTAAGGAAGTAATTAGTGACAATGGACTTCAGTTATATTTGAAGACTTTCTAATTAGCAATAAAGAACACAGCTTCACTGGCATTTTAATGACAGCATCAATACTCAACAATGTCAAGTCACCTTGTTAAGGATGAAAAAAATGACTGAACTACAATGTAAGTAAGTCACCATTCTTATAGGTTTAGAAAACGTATGTCTTCTATAGTATTTTTGTAATAAAAATTAAAAATATTATGAATAATGTTTTACTTTCTATAACACATAATCTTAGAGTCAGTGAATAGTAGGGCAAAAAAAAATTAGAAAACAGGCATAAACATGCTTTTTTTCCCCAGTCTTTTCTTAAACCAAGGATAATTGAAAATTAAAATATTGAGTGGTACATATTAACTTCATCCTGCTGTCCCGTAAAGAACTGTAGCATACTGAGGTATACCGTAGGCTTCAGATGGTTTTAGCAGGTGATTCTGGTTCCCTTCCTTACTAAACATGGGTCTTTGGATGTTATTTAACATATTCTGAGTATTGATTTCTGTAATAGGCAGCTTCAGCTGTAACAAAATATCATGAACTGGGTGGCTTAAATGATAGACCTTTGCTTCCTATACTTATAGAGGCTGGGAAGTCCAAGGTCAAAGAGTTAGCAGATTCAGTTCTTGGTGAGGACCCTTCCTCTGCTTTTTGGAAAGCTGACTTTGTTATATTTTCTGATGACCGATTGGGAAAGATCATCCTCTCTGTTCTCTTCATGGAGATCTCATCTCATGGCTTGTCTATACAAAAGTACGTCCCAAAGTCTCCCACTTCCAAATAGGATCACATTAGGGGGTTATGGCTTTAACATAAAAAATTTTAGGGGTCATATTTAGTCCTTAACTGTTTTACTGTTCTATTTTAAGTATTAAATTAGAAAACAAATGGAAATTGGCTTTAGGTTTGTCATCACTAAACATTTCTCTTGCCTTTGCCTATTACTAGTAATAAGATATGTTCTTTCTTAGTAGATATTTTTTAGAACATATAAATGCAACTAAGATATTGCTGAAACAATCTTCAGTGCAATATTTCAAAGAGACAATTCCTATGCAATTGCATGTCCATGTTTACAAAGTAGAAAAAGAAAACTGTGAACACATAAAATATGTATGTAATATCAAGAAATATTCCTCAGCAATTCTTCAGCAAAACCTTTATGCCAGTCATAAATGTATTGAATCTCCATTCCCAATCTACCCTTCAGTGTATATTATGGTGATAGAAGGAATTCCTTTGAAACATTTCTCCATTAAAATGCTATGCTTTAATTTCCCAATGGAGGGCCCTGCAGAGACACCATAAAAACAACCGTTTTCTGATTTCCACTGCAGTGAATAAAATGAATGAGTGTGAGGACAGACTGTTAAAATTCCCTGGTCACGGGACCAGCAGTTAGCGTAATGGCTATGTCCCTGGACTCCTATGTAGTCAACCGCGGTTCGAGTCTCAGACCCGGTGGCTTAAACTCAAGCCGGGCACATGTGCGTGCATGCCCAAGATCCCAAGAGGAGAATGAAGGAGAAGGGATTGCGGTGTGGCCATCCCCCCTGGGGGGGTGGTGATTTCTCGCTTTCTGTCTCTCTGTCTCTCTCTGTCTGTCTGGGGAGTGTAAGCGCCCTATAGCAAAAAAAGTCTGAAAAAAAAAAGTTCCCTGGTCACATGTCAGCATCATGACCTCTGGGTGACCTTTAGCCCTAGCTACGTGGTCATCTTCCCTGGGCACGCTCTACACAAAACAGTGCCTTAAAACACTCCTGCTTGCACAAACGCCCCATCCCCCTCAGATAGCCCATGTAAGGGTGGCCTGCAACCCAGGAGGACTCCCACTCATCCTTACCATCATCTTCCCAAGCCCCATCTGGGCCCCATCTGGGCCCCACAGAGCCTGGGCCCCACAGAGCCTGTCTCCGCAGGTCCGTCCCAACCCACCTCCTCCGCAGCCTATGTCCAGCTGATGTGCACTTGATCCTGTTGGCAATGGGAAAGCTTTGTGTCCTTCTCACCGGTGACTGCCTGGAGGAAGCAGCCAAGCTGCAGAGGAGCTATAGACCTAGACCCCAAGCTAGAGCCTTTCCAGTGAGGGCAGAGCCCCAGCCCTGGGGACAGAGACTCCCAAGCTCTTCAAGTATTTTTCTCAGCCTTAAGGTACCACGGAGGATGTCCTTTACGCTTCATTGTTATACCTCCCCCTGGATTAGCGTGTTTTCTGTTAAACTTCTCAGGTTAACTCATGTGTTTTTCCTATTTCCTTGTCAACCCCAGATACTCCTCTAAATGATTTTTTTAAAGTGGTATTTCCCTCCTCTTAGGAAAATTATATCAAACCACAACTCAAAATTCACCATCTTTCTTTTTTTTTTTTTTTTTTTTTTTGGGGGGGGGGGGTTTGCTATAGGGCGCATGCGCTCGCCAGACAGACAGAGAGACAGAGAGACAGAATGCGAGAAATCATCCCCCAGGGAGAATGGCCACGCCACAATCCCTTCTCCTCCATTCTCCTCTCGGGATCTTAGGCACGCACGCACATGCGCCTGGCGTGAGTTTTAAGCCACCGGGTCCGGGATGTGAACCGCGGTCGACTACATGGGAGTCCAACAACATAGCCATTACGCTACCTGCTGGTCCCCATTCACCATATTTCTTAACACCCACACTGGCCCCCTTGAACTCTCTCCTACTAACAGATTTTTTTTTTATTTTAATATGCTCCCTGTTTTGTTCTTGAAACTTTCAGTAATCTGCTAGTCCCAGAGGAGATAAAAAGTAAGTGAAAGAGTCCAGAGACCAGACTCACAGAAGTATATGATAAAATATTAAGATGTTGGCATATGGAGCTGAGAGGTGACGTGGTAGTTAAGGCACTGGACTTCCTCATTGTCAACTGAGGTTTGAGTCCTGAATCTGGTGACTTGCTTTCTCACTTTCCCTCGCTCTCTCTCTTCCCTCTGGCTCTCTCTGATAAGTGCACACGCCGTATAGCAAATTAAAAATAATAATAAGAAGAATAAATATAATCAAGGAAGTAAACAATATTATTAATGTTCACCAGAAAGAAAAATCTTATAATGAAATTTATTTGCAATTAAAATGTTCATAATGCTATTATAAAATAGGAGGAATTAATAAAAGGAATTAATTAGCTACAATGAACTAGTTCATTGTAATAGTAATGAGAGGTATGAAACCAATTTGTGTGACAAATTTAGTGTTGAAAGAAAACGAAGAAGAAAGAACATTCAATGTACTGTTAGTCTCGGAGTTCTGTCTGCATCAGGATCCGAGCACATTTGGCGTAGTAAGAAAGGTTTCAGATCAAGATAGACGGGAACAACGACAGGTTGAAAAGAGGAAAAGAAAGTTAGACAATATGAAGAAAAAAAATTACAAAATAGAATTTACCATAAATTCCAGACTCTTAAATTTACATTACTTATCATTATCCTTTGTTAAATATTATAACTGACAATAGGATGTTGAGGGCAATTGATCATATGAATTGGAAGGGGTGCCCATTTTCAAATTGCAGGGAGCAGATGTGACTTCCACATCTGTTTACAAAATAGGGCATAAGTTAGCATGTTAAAATCTCTTTTCACGTGCTGTACCAAGCACATGAAGGTCACTGTTAACTGCCTGTGTGACTCACTGAACAATGGGACTGGCATTCCCATTGAACACTGGTATGTCTTCTTTAAGAAGTCTTCTCTGAAGATGGCATGCTAGGTTCTTCCTTTAAATATGTATTTTATTTAAATTTTTAAAAATACCATATGTTTCATTTTATCAAATATATATGATAATTTGCCTAGGAGGCATTTGTATAATAATCATGAATAAAATATGTAACAAAAACAAATGTCACCCATAACAAAATCTATGCCATGTACCGCTACAAAGCTAGCAGCCTGAATTCTCAAAATGGATAAAATAAATCATATTTAATAAGTTATAGATGGGAATAAAACATGCTAAAGTTTTCCTTGAGGCTCATGACCTAGGGAGCTAAATATAATTATTTTAAGTAGTGAAGTCAGTTTTTTTGAGATCTCGAATAGATTGTTCCTGACAACTTCTCTATTTCCTAATGTAGTTTTTGAGAAGATTGAAATCCCAGGTACTCCAAAGCATCGTCGCATTGCTGAAACTGACTATGAGGAATCTGGAATTCAAATAATCAAGGAACATGCAAATTAACCTAGATTTTTTTATTCATACTCAATACATTTTCAGTTCGGCAAGCATTATGTTGGTGGTTGGCAATTACTTTGAAAATGTTATACTGCATTTTTGTATTTTTAGACTGTCGATAAATACGTAGCTGAGAAAACATTTACAATATTTTTATATTTCAAACGTGTTTTATTTAGGAATCTTTTGCATCAGAAATAGTCCTGGAGTTTTGGTAAGATTCTGAATAGTACATAATGAAAAAAGAATTGTTGAAAAAGTTGTCAATTTTAAAAATACATCTTTAAAATTTTGTTTTTAATGCCAGAGGGTGAATGAACTTGCCAGAGGGAAAGAGAGAAAGAGAGAGAGAGAGAGGGAGAGAAGAAACACCCCCAAAGGGGCATGGTCTCGCCAGCATCAATTTTCCTCCATTTCTCTTTCCCCTGGGATTTTAGGCTTGCATATCTGCTTGACATGCTTTAAATTTCTGGGGATGCAATTGAGGGGGGCCATGTGGGATCTGGCTTTCCATTCACAACACTTACCTGCTGCACTCTGGGCCCAGTCCTAAAATATACATTGTAATGACACAATGGTAAGATAGAAGTTTAGCGTTACAATATTGCAAGCACAACTTTAATGCTGTCCAGACAGATCTGTCAGCCTAAAGCGAAACAAAAAAGAAAGAAAAAGAAAAAGGAGCAGGATGAGACTGAGGCAATGCAAGTAAAACAAAGATTTAATTTGCACCAGTTAGGACAGTTACCTGAGCATCACAGATCCAAGTTTCCTTGGACAATGTGTGCCAAGGTCTGCAGAATTCAGGGTGATATTCAAGACAAACGTTGTCAATGGGAAAGGAGGGTAGCAGTGAGTCCTGTAAAGCTATGACTGGAGATTAGGGGAGCAAGGTCAGGACCACAGGACATACTTTGCTTAATTTGCAAGAAAGAAAAAAGATTAAAGAAATTTTTGCTATAGGGAGAGACAGAGAGACAGAAAGCAAGAAATCACCCCGTAGGGAGGTTGGGTGTGCTGCAATCCTTTCTCCTCCATTTCCCCCTCGGGATTTCAGGCACACATGCACACACACCAAGCGTGAGTTTTAAGTCTCTGGGTCCAGGACTCAAATTGTCGTCGACTACGTGGGAGTCCGATGATGTAACCATTATGCGCTCTGCTGGTTCCTTCATTTGCCAAATTTTAAGCCAATTATGCAAACAGTAGGTCTGGAAGGGAAAGGTAGAAGGTATTTGGTCAATAAGGATGCTCTCAAAACAATATCTAGGAAGCATCTTGTGTTATTTCAGGTGCACATTGCTAAGGGGATCACAAGATGTGTCTAAGTTTGATTCCCTTGTAGGAGTGACTTATGTAGACTGGACTCGCTTATTTTCTTTCTTTCTTTCTTTCTTTCTTTCTTTCTTTCTTTTTTTTTTTTTTTTTTTTTTTTTTGAGAGTATTTTGCTATGGGGCACATGTGCTCACCAGAAAGACAGAGAGAGACAGAAAGTGAGAAATCACCCCCGGGGGCAATGGCCATGCTGCAATCCATTCTCCTCCATTCTTCTCTCAGAGTCTTGGGGACACATGCACTGCATGAGTTTAAGCCACCAGGTTCAGGACTTGAACTGTGGTTGACTATGTGGTAATCCAGTGACATAGCCATTATGCCAACTGCTGGTCCCAAATCTCTTATTTTCTGGGAAAAAGAAATAAAAAAATAAACTGGTGTATTTGATTAGCTATCAGCTTCCTTCAAGTTTCAGTTTGATGATGTCACATTGAGTATAAGTGACTTTGGTCTGGACTATCTGGGCCTAGAGCAGGAGCTTAGTCCAGAACAATGACTTCCTGAATTATTCATTTTATAGATCCAATAGTCCAACAGTAAAGAACATGGATTTATATTCTGGACTGCCTGCGTGCATTTGATCCTAATTATTCCTCATCCTTGCACTTACTGGATTTATAATTGTGGGGATATCATGCAGTTCTTCAATGCTGCTGTGTTATCGATAAAATGGAGAAAATCTAGCACTTTAGAACATTAGTCATAGATTCGTTATGAGTATTTGTTTACAAACTGTTTTAACATATGTAAATGTTAGTATAAGTTTAAGATTTTAGTTAATGAATGTTAATATGAATATATAATAACACACTTAGGTAATACTGAGAGTATGCAGGGTTTTTTTGTTAAATACTCAAAACTCAATTTATTGAGCATTTTTTTACATCCAAATTAACTTATCAAAATAAATTGGTTAAGTGTATAAGTGAAATAAAAACGTTTTATTTAAAGGATATTTTAAAGTATCATAAATATGCAATTTTTTTCAGGAGACAGTTGGGAAAGTTAAAATTTGTAAGCCATGACATGTTTAATAGAATTAGTTTTTTGTTTGTTTGTTTGTTTTTGTTTTTTAATTATGCTTAAGGGATCTTTGAACATATTCATTTGGATGTATTTCAAGTAAGTAGTATGGTTTAGGTTTAGAAGTATTCAGGGTTTAAGAATATAGCAGCAATGAAGGAAACATAAAGGATCATTATCAAATATACTATTCAGAAGGAAGGAACAAAATGTAAAGTGAAATTTATCACATGGTGCTATGAGGAAGTGAACTTGGTATACGTGCAGAGAATAAAGAGGATATAATAGCAATTTAGAATGTAATGACTGGGTTCACGCCATTTGAAGCTCTCAAATATTCCAAATACATCACAACAAAATATCTGTACGGTATCAGAAAAGATTCTATACAGATAGTCTAGGCGGATAATCCAGTCAACATAATTTATGTACGGTAAACATTCTGTATAACATTTTATCCTAGAGGTCAGAGACATTTTCTTTCTGAAATATTTTTAAGAAACCTCTTTCAATTATCTTGGAGGAATAAATGATAGCAATTAAGGACATATGGAGAGCACGTTCATCTCTCTAAAGCCAGGGTGAGTAAAGAATATCCTAGGCCTTATTATTGTTTTTTTTTCCTAAATTTGTAAGTATCATTTGTTTTTTCAATCACTTTAATTTTCTCAAGTTTTGTTTTTCTGTAATGTAAACTACTTTTGTACATTGCCCAGTGAAACATTGATCTCTGCCATAAGCTCAGTCGATCCTTGGTCAATCCTTGGACAATTCAATTAAGTGCACTATGCACCGGGTATTTTAACAGCAGCACTGAGAGAGAAAGGAAAAACGGAACCAATTTTAACTTCTGGAGAAAACACAAAGCCAAGCAGTGATCCCATTTACGCCAACTACCAGATGCTCATAAATATACAATTTAAAAATCATGTCAAAATGTATTCAGGGATAAATTAAGAAAATATTAGGAAAGAGCAAAGATGGGACATCTTAAAAGCTACAGGGGATAGGTCAGACTACATAAAAATCAAAATCAAGGATATAAAATAGAAACTGATACAATGTAGCCTCTCTCAGAGCTAACAAAGGCTGCTCTCTATCATGGGTTGTTTGGATGCTCCTGTAGACATATATTATATTTCATAATGAAACAGTATCAGACTCTTCAGAGTGGGCAAAGCTCTGGCAATAAATTTGTCACAAGACGATAAATCCAGGCAGAGTGAATCAAGATATAAATACACAACTTTGAAGTTTTCATCCACTTTGGCTCTTAGAGAGACTTGACTGAACTGGCAATGTCAATATAATGAACTACAGTAAAGGATCTAGTGGGGTTTTTGTGGAAGAAAATGATTCTGGGAAAGCGAGGTCGTTCTCTTGTCAAATAAGACGTTTAAGCATCAAACTTGGAAATAAAACATTTATGTAGGATATAATAAAATGGAACATTCAGCTTAGTTGGCTTTACCCCTTGGTTTTAAATAAATTATTTGTTTATGCATAAATAATTACATGACCAATAAATGGAATAATGTCTAAAAGTTGCTCTAGAAGTGAACCAGATTCAAATGAAAGCTAAGGGACCAAGCCCAGTGTCAACACCTTTTTCTCAAGTAAATCCTTGAACAGTTACTTTCTGTGCAAAGTTAAAATGATTTTCCCTACTTTGAAAGATATGCCATACTTGGGAAGTGTGAAGACAGAAGGTCGCATTACTTGCTAGAGAAACATATTAAGGCAACTTAAAATATAATATTAGAGATTAAAATATTATTAGCATATTAAGGCAACCTAAATATACAATATTAGAGATTAACATATTAGTAACCAAAGGTACTCTATACTTTTCATAGTTGCATTTTTCTTCTGGATGTTTTTAATGTGCTTATAACATGATGTTAATGCCTCAACAAGAATTAATTAGTACACGAATAAATAAATCAGTGTTATACAGAGGCAATAACACTATCCTTATTTCCCTCTTCCTGCCAATTAACAACTGGGCAAGCATCTCTCATAATCATTTTAAAAACAATTTCTTTCACATGACAAGAGATGAAACTGAGTATCCCACGATCACTGTGTGTGTAGAATTTGAGGTCATCACAGGGTTTCTAGGCCTGATGTGCTATTGAAATATCCAATCCTACAGATATATTACTGTCTTTGCCTGAATCAGCAACTGTAAAATAAGTCATTTGTTTTATTTATTTTCAAGGATGTTCCCCCAACCACCAACAATGGAAACTGCAAAATCTTAAGTGTATCATTTGATACCTATTCTTAGTAACTGTGGTTACTATGCTAAGAATAAATTACAGAAAAGGAAAACAATAAAAGAATCTATTAGCAATCATTTACTCATATCACAGATAATACAAAAATGAAAATATTGTGAGAATGAACATTATAGACATAAGTTTCTTTTACTTTTTATTTTCTGGAGAGATTTTTGCTTTAGGGAGCATGCACTTGCAGGAGAGAGAGAGAGAGACATAGTAAGAGGGGGGATACCCATGTCCCAATCACTTCTCCTCCATTCTCCTCTTAGGATTTTGGGCATGCATGCATGCATAAGTTCCCTGCGTGAGTTTCAAGCCCCTAGGTTCAGGGCTCAAACCAGGGTCAGCTCTGTGGGAGTCCAACACCTTAACCACTTCACCACCTGCTGACCCTCAGACATAAGTTTCCAATTCACTAAGAAAATAACGTACTGGTTTTAGATTAAATATTAGAGATTAATATTTACTATTATATAGTTAAATAAATACAGCAAATGAGTAAGCAATATTTCTACAATCTAAAACAAACATTGATATGTCTGTTTGTCTGATGAGAAGTTATAATTACTTTAACATGTTCTAATATATTTAATGGAGTCCAAGTAAATATTGATAATTATGGTTATCTATTGTTTTTCAATCTCATTGGCTTTTAATCAGCATTCATACTAAGATTTCCTTTAAATGTATTCTTACAGATATTTTTAAAGTACAATCCTATTAATTGTATGTTATCTTTATTTCTTAAATAGTGGAGAAAGAATTATACCAGAGTACATCTTTTCTGTCATATAAATTGACTTTAAACACACTTTTTCTAGCTTGCCTCTTGGCTTCAAAAAACAAAAATCCTCAAAATCACTTAAAAGCTTTTGTCCATAATCATTTTTCTAAATATTTTTTCTTATTTAGAAAAAATTAAATTGTTTCCTTATTCTAAAAATACTCACAGTAACGCAAAACAAACACATCTTGACAATAAATATAAAGAATTACAATGTACTTTTCTGAATCAAATATTTCATCTGAGTCACTGTCTTATGTCATGGGATTCTCTAAATACGTCTTTTAATAACTATTCCATTTCAGTTAGGACACAGGCACATGCACCTATTTTTTCATTCTTCTTCATTATAGGGCAGGCTGCAAAAGTAAACTAGTTTTCTATTTTTCTAAAAAAATAAAGACAAGATATTTGCTTTAGATTTTCTTTTTAATTGTATATCTTCAATCATAATATATGTGTTTCTATATGTCTAATGTGACAGCTTTCTTTTTGCATAAGAAATGTCTTGGTTAAAATTTTGAAATCGTTCAGACTTTCACTAAACTGTGTAATAAAATAAAAGTTATTATACTTCTATATTATTTTACAGAATAGTATTATATATCTGTAAGCTTTTTTAGATTAAAAATGATTTTAAGTCTCTTTTGTTTTCTTTTATCTGTCTTTTTCTTCCTCTTTCTTCTTTCTTTTTTTCTTTCTTTCTTTCTTTCTTTCTCTCTTTTTCTTTCTTCTTTCTTTCTCCTTCCTTCCTTCCTTCCTTCCTCCCTCCCTCCCTCCCTTCCTCTCTTCCTTCCTTCCTTTCTTTTTCTCGTTTTCTTCTTTCCTTTTTTTCTTTTATGACCAAGAGAAACAAGAGGAGGGCCAGACTGTGGTGTGGTGCTAAGGTATCTGCATCTCACATGGCCGGCTGCATGGTTCAGGTTCTAGATCTGGGAGCTTGGAAAACATGCTGGGTACATGTGCATGCATGCTCAGAGTCCTGAAGAGACAGACATAAAGGGGAAAGATTGTAGCATGACCAGAATAGCTTAATAACATAGAAAACTACAAAAATTGCTAATGCGTCTATGTGCTAATATATGTTCAGTATCCTTTACATAATTAAATGTCCTGAGACACAGTGACTTGATAACCAAGTCATAGCTACATTTTTAAGTGAGATAGAATGAGGGTAAGTAATGCAATAATTCAGGTCTCCACATCCTCTTGAAAATTGTTCTCTTATCAATTTTGTTTTCTTGAGGTTCCTATTCATTATCTTAACAGAAATGTTCTGAGGGATAACTACAAAGGTGAAAATGAAGAGACTAAATGTACATCCAATCAAGGGAGCCTAAAGGAAGATTTTTATCTCCAGCACACTAGATTTCAGAGATTATAGAGAATACAGAGGGAAAGAAATCCATTTGACACATATCCCTACACTGCTAGATTCTAAAACGTGTGACTAGCTGATTTGTCAGGGTAATCCTTAATAAGGATAACCACAACAAACATACAACAGCACACTTAAGTGCAGATTATGTAAATCTACATTGTGATGGATTGTGACTAAAGGCATGCTAAAAGCACATTAAAATCTTTTCAGAAAGATTTTAGCCTCAGTACTGCAAAAGCCATCAAATTTGATTGTGTTAGATGTCTGAAGTATAGCAACAAGGGAGTAGCTTACATTACTGTTTTGGGACAGTCCTATTTCAGGACCAATATAATATTTATCTAATAAGTCATTATATTTAACTGAAATGTGAGTTTTCAAAAAGTTCATGGAGATGTTTACTATGGAAAAAATGCATATATTTTAAAAATTTTTGTATCAAAATAAACTCATATTTTAATACCATTTGTCTATGAACTTTCTGAAGTACCCTCATATATATCTGTAAACGTAATTATTAATTTAGAGCAGGCAGGTGGTGTGGTGGTTAAAGCACTGGACTCCCACATAGCCAACCACGGTTCAAGTCCTGGACAATAGCTTGCTTTCTCTCTTTCCTTCTCTGTCTCTCTCTCTGGTCAAATTGAAAAATGATAATAATAATTAAATCATTATCTTTAAAAACTAGTTACTAATTTAATCACCAAAATGTATATTTTTTCATCATCTTCTCTTTCCCAATGAAGAGTTGAGGGTTTGGAAATATGAATTCAAAACGTTATGTTCAATTGATCATTTTAAGTTTCTAATGCAAAAGTATAGTATTACATTGTTTTTAATAAATTTAGAATTAGATGGAAATTTTCTTAGATAATACAGTATTCCACTAGTATTGCATATTGGAATGCATTAGGAAACTATTTATGATGTATTAAGCAAAATAATAATAATAATAATAATGGAATCTTTCTTGAAGCTTTTATTTCACACTGCTAATCCAATTGATATTTAAATTCTATTATTTCCAGTTTTAGACTATATCTAAAATCTAAACACTTCTCAGTATCCATTATTCTTTACATCTCTAGTCCAGACTCCGTTTTTTTTCTTTCATAGAGAAATATAATAACCATCTAGCTGATCTTCAAGATTATCTTTTTAAATTCTGCATTTGATGATTTTATTTAGTATATAGAATCCTATTCATAAAGAATATAAAACACACATTGCACACATGCACACACATGCACAAAAAAAGTAATGTGAGCAAGGACCATCCTAATCCTCACGAACATGCACTAATACCATCACATCTCTTCCTGTGCTTCTCTCTTTTCTTTTTTCTTTTTTTATTTTTATTTTTTTGAGAGGTTTTTCGCTATAGGGCGCGTGCGCTCGCCAGACAGACAGAGAGAGACATAGAGACAGAAAGCGAGAAATCACCCCCCAGGGGGGATGGTCACGCCGCAATCCCTTCTCCTCCATTCTCCTCTCGGGATCTTGGGCACGCACGCACACGCGCCCGGCGTGAGTTGTAAGCCACCGGGTCCGAGACGCGAACCACGGTCGACTACATGGGAGTCCAGTGACATAGCCATTACGCTAACTGCTGGTTCCCTGTGCTTCTCTCTTTTCTCAAACCAGCCTTTCTCTTCGAAATAGCTTTTCCTCAAAATTTCTTCCTAATGTTCTCTTGCTTTCATCTAGTTTTCACAAATGGGCATAGGTCCTGTTGGGCTTTTAGTATTAACTTTTATTAATCTTATTTGCAATGTATGTATGCAGTGTTCTACGTCATAGATGTGTTATAGAAATATATAATTATTTCCATGCCACCACCTCCCCCCAACCAAGTCCTTCCGACTGAGGCAATGCGATAAAAGCCAGTTAGAAAAATAGCCTACATGATAGGAAAGTCCTTAAGTGAGGGATTGGAGAAGAATGGATCATTTCTGCTTATATTTTCTAAATCATATTGCTTTTTTAAAATTTGTAAATAAATTTGTTTATCAGGAAAGCATTTGGGTACCCAAGATAAAATGTAAACAGTATTATATTTAACTGATTAAAAATAACGTGAATAAGGTGAGCAAATACAACATGAGAACACAAAAATGTTCAAGTAGATATCATGAAGAGTTCCAAATTCCTCTGTAAGTGTCAAGTATTAACTCTATATTTTATATGTAACCAGCACTTGGAAAGGTACATCTGTCTCTCTTCTGCTCAAAAAAAAGATAACCTTTGGTTCTTGGAGAAGACATGGAAAGGTTTCTGGGTTCTTGTTTTAATCTTTTTGAGTTAAATACACTTTTTAGCATTCAGAGAAGCCATAGCTTTTACAACCTACATCTATCTCTGAGGTCTAAAGACTGATTTTTCCCTGAAATGCGAAATCATGTCTCTGGAGTTAGTTGAAATTCTCTGGAGTTCTCTCACTAGCTATTCAGCTATAAATGAACTCCCCAAGGCTTGTCTTCTCAGCTAAAGATCTCAAGTGTTTAACAAAATATTTTCAGAAAGCCCCACCTCTGTAGAAATACAAAAATATTTTCTCATAAACCCACACATTCTTAAATAATAGTCTTATTTCTTCATTTTTTTCAACATTTCCGTTTTTATTTAAGGAAAAAATACACCCACATGGCTCAAACATCCACCTCTATAAAAAACTACACAGTGGGAAGAGTTCTGCTCTCCCTGTCCTATACCTCAAAGTCTTGGATCTACCTCAGTTTTACATCAATAAAACTTAAATAAAATATTCTGATGACTACATTAGCAAATTAACCCCAAATTAAAATAACCTTTTTTTTTGATCTTCTGTTGTCTCTGGGTCTTCAATTCTGGTAAGTCACAGTAAGGATGGTCTTTATTTACTCCATAGTGTTTGGGTTTTTAACTAGGACAGCTCAAAGGTGAGAATAATTTCACAGCTGTCTTCTAGAAAAATTGAAGACTTCTTCTCTGAAGAATTTGATCTGTGATTGAAAGGACTCCCATTGGAACACCTATCTCTGGCCCCTCCACATAGTTTGAATTTCAGACAGTGTATTGAGAGATGTTGGATTTCTTTAAGGACTCTCAAGACTCCATGTTCAAATGCTCCAGTGAACAAAGTACAATGAGCATTGCTTCTTGTGACCCTAACTCCCCTGCCAAGAATATTCATACACAAAGTCCATAGAGAATGAAGAGTCTGGGCCATTGTTCAATGACTGTGCGATCTTCAGGGCTGTAATGGTGGAGGAGCAGTAAGTAATGCCAGGGCTGTTACAAGCACAGGCCTCTGGCCACTGCACAGGTTGCATGCTCATGAAGCTGGCCCTGTCAGCCAGCATCCCCTCAGACATTCACTGTCCACAGTGAGCCGCAAACCCACCAGCTTTCAAAGGGAGGACAAAGGCCCTTCATCTCTTGAAGAGGGAACTTGATATTGGGGTGAGCAGACGGTGTGGAGAGGAAAGTACTGGATCCCACATGGCCAGCAGCACGGTCTGAGTCCCTGTTGGCTTGAAAATCATGCCAGGTACATGTGTGTATGTGCCCAAAATCTTAAAAAGAGACTGGAGGAAAAGGAATTGTAGCATGACCATCCCCGCTGGAGGGTGATTTCTCACCTTCTGTCTCTCTGTCATTCCAGTGAGTGCACATGCCCTATAGCAAAAATCTTTCAGAAAAGAAGGGGGAAAATTATATTTAAAACAGAAACAAAAATGGAATGATAGAGGTTTCTATTGCTGGTGATTTTTTAATTTACTTTAGTTCTGATCCTGTATTTATAATTAAAAATTCTTGTAGGGTGAAATAATCATGAAACCTTTCTTTTTTCTCTTTACTTTTTAGGATTCTTCTTAATGAAATAGGATTCTTTGTGACTTAGCTCAGTTCTTCGTGTGTTTTCTAATGTCTTTTTCAAAACTGAGCAATAAAGCTAAAAATATGGAGAAATATTATAAACTCAAAATTCGGTAGACACAAACTTGCAAGTTTTGAAATATTTTACAATCATCTGAGTCTTTTTCTTATGTTCTTTGTTTCAAGTCTACTCCAACATTAGCAAGTTTTACTTTTCTGAAAAACTACTATGTATGTGCCATTTTTCTCATAAATTACCAATTCCGTTAATCTCAATAATTATTTAAGTCCCTGACCTTTAAGTATCAGTTCTGACAAAGGAGGATGATAATATATGGCACTGAGATATTTGGCATGTAATGAAAATGGTTCAATTTAATTAAAATGTAAGTTATTGTTAGAAAGAAAGGTCATACTAAGAAGATGTCATTTCAGAAGTATATTAGCAAGCACCTTCCAGTGTTTGTTACATGTAAAATACACAGTTAGTACTTGACATTTAGAGAGGAAATTGGAACTATTCATGGTATATACTTGAACATTTTTGTGTTCTCATGTCGCATTTGCTCACTTTATATTATTTTTACGTCAATTAAATATTAAATGTAATACTGTTTATAGTTTTGTCTTGGGTACCCAAATGTTTCACTGATAAAGAAATTGATATACAAGTTCTAAAAGAGCAAATATGTTTTAGAAAATATTTAAAGATATTTTTGGAACACAATGTCTCTGTTTTACACTTGCAAAGCCAGGTTATACTTGTGTATTATTCATGTTTTCTTAAAGAAATTTAAGATACATGTTTCATAACTAAAGCAGAAGCATGGGAAAGTGATTATATCTTATCGATATTCTTATTTAAAAATTTAACAGATTATATGAGATAACATATTTTATGGTGACATTAGTGAAGTGGTATGAAATTCAGGTTTTAGGTATTTTGCCTCAATGAAACCAATAAAAGTTCCGTAGGTTATGAACATGTGTATAAATATACTCCAAAAATAATACATTGATTATCTTCATATAGTAAGGAGTACAAATTTTGTGTCCTTAAAATTAGTCATTTTCACAGAAGAGGGGTATCATTTTTAAAAATTTATATCACGATGTGCTCCACTGAATACTGAAGTATAAGGACCTAAAATGGAGTCTGATAATGCAGACTTTACCTTGCTGCTTCAGTGTTTATTACATACTCACATACTCATTTTGGGAGAATTTTTCAGGTATTACTTTTTTTTTTTTTTTGAGAGAGATGTTTGCTATAGGGCAACATCTCTCACCAGAGAGACAGAGAAAAAGAAAGCAAAAACATCACCCCACGGTGGGTGGCCCCATCACAATCCGTTCTCCATTCTCCTCTCGGGATTTGGGGCATGCACGCACACGCTCCGGAAGTGAGTTTCAAGCCTCCGGGTCTGGGACTCAAACTGCCATTGTAACGTTGACTATGTGGTAACCTGGAGACGTAACCATTATACCATCTGCTGGTCCCTCAATTATTGCTTTTGTAAAGAAAAAGTTGCCCCTGGGTGAGTGCACTCACTAGAGATAGACAGGAGGATGGGGGGATGAGAAAACATCCCCCGCAGGAGATGGTCATGCCTCAGTCCCTTCTCCTCCATCTCTGCCTCCTTTCAGGATTTGGCACACACACACACACACACACACACACATACACACACACACACACACACACACACATATATACACACATATATGTGCCTCGCATGTTTTTCAAGTTGCCAATTTTGGGACTCAAAGGGTATAACATGGGGTTATCTCTTTATAGATGGCTACTTTTGAAGGAATATTACCCCCCCCTTTTTTTTTTAAGGGGAGCCATTGTCTTTGAGCCAAAGTAGAGCTCTATGAAGTGTCTGGATAAAGCAGTAAGAGATGTGAGGTCATCCAGCCACTTCTGTTAAGTTGAATCAAGCCATACAGCAAGTAAGATGACAGGGAATAGCTGGACAGGTTACTCATAAGGGCGCTTATGATATATTAGTCACTCTTTTGTCTAGAGATAGTTTACACAATGTCAAATTCTAGCTTGCAAACTTATATGCACCTCTCCATTTATATTTTATGACAATAAAATAGTATGACTTGTTTTAAAACTTTCCATTAAAAGAATCATTGCTTGATACTTTTATATAAAGAGTAGCATTGTGGGTGAGCAGGTGGTGTGAGATTAAGGTGCTGGATTCCATATGGCCAGCAGTGTGATTCGAGGTATAAACCTGGGGGCTTAAAAATCATGCTGGGCCTGTGTGAGTGCATATCTAAAATCCCAAGAGGAGAGTGGAGGAGAAGGGATTGTGGCGTGGTCATTTTCCCAGGGGAGTTAATTTCTCACTTTCCTCTCTCTGGCTCTCTGGGGAGCGCATGTGCCATGTAACAGCAAAGAGTAGAATGTATTTATACATTACACAGATACCAAACAGCCTTTACGCCCTTCTCTAAGCAGTGGGAAATCAAGTCAGAAAGAAAGAAAGGTTCCCTGAACTCAGAATTTATGTTATAATTGGAACAGACAGGCAATAAACAAGCAAAACCAAATATAAGAGAAAAATATAAGATAATTAAAAGTACTGCTTTTTATCATTTTTAAAGATTGCTGCTACGTTTGGTAAATCATTCCCTTTCCATAGGGTGGACAAAGGAAACGTTACTGTTTCTTGAAAATCAGATCTTCTACTGAGCAAAACTTGAGGAGGAAAATGAAAAAGCAAACATAGACTTTTGTATATATTGGAAATATATATACAACTTCTATGACATAAAAATAATGTATGAACATAAGCAAAAGTTATTCACTTTTCCAGCCTCTCTTATCACATTTTCACTAATCATTATACCCATTCTGTTGTGTTTGAGGAATCAATTAAAAAACTCTCCAAATCAAAAGTTAGTGAGATAAGACTCTGACATGCATATTCCATTAAGAAAATCATTTCCAATTATTTTTACCCCTAAGACATGGTATGGCATACAAGGATGAGAAAAGATTCCAGAAGCACTTATTTGAGGAAAGTGGTGATACAAGTTGCAGTTTTTCTCCAGCAGAGACCATGTCAAGCCCTTGGAGAGACTGGCAGGTAATTTCTGCAGTTATGACAAAGTGTGGACCTAGATCCTGGAAGCTAACCACTTGCATGGCAGAGCTGAAAAATGCTGACGCTTTACAGAAGCCAAAAAACCTCCCCAAATTATAAAAAAAAAAAAAAAATCAGTACATTTCTTAGCTAGGGCAGTCCAATAAGTATTACTCTACACCAAGTAATATTTATTCTCCTATACTCGTACAATTTACAAAAGTATTGAAAAACTGCATTGGAAAATTGTTTACCTTCCAGTGATTAAATGGTTTGTCTTTAATAACACAGAGAGAGGCTTAGTAAAAATATACTGGTAATTTCAACAGACACAATGCACATGCATGTACACACACATTCACATAATTAATGACACAGCTCTGCAGGATAGCTTTGAACAGTATTAGTCAGAATATGAAAATGAATTTCCCCATATCCATTCCTTTACAGACCTGGCACAATGGACCATAACCTTGAGTGTCCGAATAAGATTAAAAATAAAAAGATGCAAAGGATATCGTCATTGCAGGGCAGCTGACTGTACATTCCTTATATTAAAAAAAAAAAAAAAAGTGCTTGCACATTTTTGGAGCATTAGGAAGGTGACTAAGGTTTTGAAATCTTTGTCCGTTATTGCATTTCAAGTATATGCTAATAGGGACACAAGGACAGACCATAGTCAACCATTGCAACCCAGAATAAAATCATGAGTGCAAAAATGACAATCTACCTACCTACTGTGTTTCTGCTGATACACGTTTTCGTTTATTAAGCAAGGTTAGTTCTTAGGAGAGGCCAGCATTAGGAGGAAATTTAGCTGATCAACTTATAAAATGGATATATAGCAGCCAAATAGAGTCCCTTGAAATACTGCAAATATTAAAGCATGACCTCTGTGCATAAGGAGAAGTCTGAATTGTTAAACCTTACTTTTTCACTGTCTGCTAGAAAATGTGTATTTGCTATTGGATTAAATATCTCATCAAAATGATCACTGATGATATAATTATGAGATAATATAATTTATAAACTGAACTTGTAGGTGGTTCTTCTACAGATTTTCATAAAGTGGTCAGAACAGGGAATCAGCAACTGTTATATCCACAACACTTTCCTATGAAATTATTCTACTACGATGGCTAGAACCCATATTAAAACCAGTCCTCCTCACTGGGGTTCTCTGAGAGACTTAAATTCCTAATGTCTGAAAGCATCTATTATATATGCCTAATTTTTCTCCTAGACATAGAGCATAGAGCTATATACTATTCTTGAGAGACTTGAGGAAATAATCTGAAATTATTAGTGAAATCATAATTACGGGGTTTAATTCGTCTTTCCTACTGAAATTCCCTTATCTAACAGATGAAAACACTGTATCTGTATACTACTATGTAGTCCAGATGTATTAGTAACTATTTTGATTTTAGGGCTTATTTGATTCCTTTTGTTTTCAAAGATTACTCGCAAGTGGGTTCTTTTTTTCCTTCTTTCTCTTTTTCTGGCTTCTCAGAATTGAATATTTCTTGTGTCCTTGTTAGTATATTAGTTCTAATCGTTGTGGGTGTAGACTTCTGTGGCTGCTTTAGCATTACTAGTACAGATCTTCAGTTTCCCCAATCTGCCTTGAAGAGTTATTGTGTCATTTTATGGGTATCGTAAGCATCTTCCTACATCACACTTTATACTCTTCCTGCTTTTGTGCAGTTGTCATATGTTTTACGTCTACACCGATCATAAACCCCGTAAAGTGCTCTTACTTTTGTTTTCAAAAATTACTTTCTTTCTTCTCCTTTTTTTTCTATTTTGCCAGAGGTGCATGTGCTCACTGGAAAGAGACAGAGAGTGGAAAGGAGAGAGAGAAAGGGAGAAGGAAAGTGAGAACTACTCTCCATTTGGGAGGATCATGCTAAAACCTCTCTCTCTTCCTCTCTCTTCCTCTCTCTTTTTTTTCTTTTTAAAGTTTTCTATAGGCTGTGTGTTCTCACCAGAGAGAGAGAGAGAGAGAGAGAGAGAGAGAGAGAGAGAGAGAGAGAGAGAGAAAGAAAGAAAGAAATCACCACCAGAGGGAGTGACCATGCTGCAGTCCCTTCTCCTCCATTCTCCTTTTGGAACTGGCACTTGTTTGGCATGATTTTCAGGCTTCCAGGTCTGGAACTGAAACAGCACCATCAGCCATGTGGGATTCAGCTGCTCAGCCACAGTGCTCTAGGCTCGGCCCTACAGTATTTCTTACAGACGTTTAATAAACAATATGGGGGTTTTTTCAGGGGGAAGCCGTGCTCATATAAATCAAAGGAAGATAATTAAGTTGTATGCCCAAAAATTACTCACCAGTGGGAAAATCATCTTCATTACCAATAAGAAAAAAAATCTATATCAGTCTCTATTTGTAGTTGCAATTTTTGTGGGATTCAAACCATGTATATAGAAAAATATTCAGAGCTTATTTTTTTAAATGCCAACTAGAAAGAAAATGTATAGGTATTTTTCCATATTATAGTTCCAAATAGGCTTTTATAATTTTGCTAACAAATACACTGTTATCAACATGTCTAGACTTTTATCTTGTCTAATAAGCAAAAAAAAACAATCAAGGTTAAGAAAATATTTTACAAGTAACATGTTTAAAAATTTGGAGAAGACTTAAGATACATCTAAGGTTGGATGGATGAGATGATAGTTTCCTTCAGCATGATGGAGAATATAAAATCTAAAGTTAAATGACCTGAAAATATTGAAAGAATTACTTTTCATGGTGAAAAAAGATAATTGTTCTAAGTGTGAAAGAAAATCTAATAAAACATAATTTTATTCCATTAAGCAATGACAATGTTTAGAGAGGAATATCTAAGAGTGAACCATCTCCAGTGGGTGTCAAATGGTGTCAGCTGTGTGTCAGCTCCATGGCAAATGTGTCAACTGTATAATAAGCTCTAGTCAACCAGACTTTCATTACCAGTTGATGAAAGTATCCTACTTGAAAAGTAAAGCTTTACTGCTAGAATTTATAACATCCAAAAGAAGGAAACACTCTCACAGGAAATATTGTTTACAATATTCGACCTGCTACAATTGATTTTGAGGGTGAATATATATATATATATATATCTATATCTATATATAGATATAGATATATATATATATTTCGTGGGATTTTAAAACAAAAGATAGGCTTCCTGTGTGCATGTAATAATGGAAATTATAATATGTATCTTCATTTTCCATTATGACTTTTCAGAGTTTTTTTCTTATAAATGATCAGGATTTAATGTAACATATGCTGTCCTTTTCCTTATCGTTTACAAAATGTACTTTTGTTGTTGTTCTACATAACTACTTTTACTCTAAGGTCCACTCATATACTTGGTTTTAACTGACAAAATGCCTTTTTAGAAATTTATTTAATTTTTCCACGAGAAAGAGAGAGACAGCACCCTCAACAAGGCCTTGCTGCAGCTCACACACTGCTTTGCCATCCCCCAATCACAGGAACACACCTGCTAGTATATTCCAGACAGTCTCCTGACACACACCCTGACTCTTCTCATGCGGACCCATCCCACAGAACGTCATGTTTTACCACCGCACCACCACTAGCCCCCAGCATGATTTTTTTTTAAACCAAACTAATTCTCTTAAATGCTGATGCAAAACTCTGACTGCTTCATTATCTCTTTGTTTTAAAATGGTAATTTCTGATTTACATTTAACCATTGTATATCTTTGCAGGGTATGGTATGGTTTTTCAAAGCATGCATATAATACGTGATAATCAAGTGAAGGGCAATAGCACACCATTCTCAACAAAGTACATCTATTGTGCATCTTTGATATTCATTCCACTCTTGTTTGAGATGTATATTTGATGGGTAATGCTCTCTTTTACTCCGTTGTCTTACAGCATTCTATAACCCAGTCACCTTATTTACAATGCATCCTCCTGTCTACTGACCATTTTTCTTCAAGTTCTGGCCCCCCAGAAACTCCCTACTTCATTACATCTTGTATTGTGGTCATATCTGAGAATTCATACACGAATAGACGACACATCTTTTTCTTTCATCTCTTTCTTACATCATAACTACCTCTTCATTTTATATTTTTATAGGTGAAGTGTTAGGAAATGTTCATTATCTGTGAGTTTTTTATCATTATAGTAAAAGCAACATTACAATTATTTTTTACCAAAAGAAGCAACTGCATCTGATGTAGTTAACAGCGGACTAGAATTATTCTGATTTTACTATCAGAGTATTGCTATATTCTTCTCTAATCAACTCCCTTACAAAGGATTTCCTGTCAGAGGCCCTCAAAGAAACAGTGTGGGGACCTATGGTCTTTCACAAATGACTGTACACCTGTTTTCATGCCTCCTGATGACTATAATATTTTTATTGGCAGTAGGATTCCATTGAATACTTAATTTTGTAAGAACTTGTTAGAGAAATAATGGAAAAAGACACAGTTCCTACTGATTCCCTTCTTCCTTCCTTCTTTCTCTTCCTTCCTTCCTTCCTTCCTTCCTTCCTTCCTTCCTTCCTTCCTTCCTTCCTTCTTCCCTTACTTCCTTCCATGGGGTCTTGCCATGTTGCAGTCCTCCTGCCTCAGTCTTCTGAATAACTGGGACTCCATGCACACGGGACTGTAGGCAAGTCTCAGGGCAGGCCAGAAGTTGAACCTGGGCCACTCAAGTGGCCTCAGCCTGTCCGATAACATTGTTAGCCATGGGGAGGTATCATGGCTGGGCTAGCTCCTACCTATTTATAGAGCCACTATAATCTAAAGCCTTTGCTGAGCATTCAAATAGTATAACTATTGAAAAAAAATGCTAGAGTCAATTTACGACTAGTGTGGACTCTAAGGGTAATGGGGCAGATGTGACCTTGACCGTGTTATACATGGTCCCCTGTCCACTCCAGGGTCTTTGAAATCAGAGACTCCAGTTTCATAGCTTCCTACATCATTAGGCTTTACTGCACTATTCTTCCTCTCTACTGGTTTTGTCCTTCTTTCAGTGTATAAAAATGTGTAAGTGCCTAAATTGACAGCTCTTACATTTATTCTATATCCTGAAGAACTGTAAAAGTAAAATGAGAAAAACCAAAACCATCAAGTGTAAATCCATGCATCATTGGTGATTTTACTCCCTTAGTAGATATAAAGAGAGTTGTATTGATGGGACACAGTGTGGTATGAAATGTCCTGACCAATTCAAGGAGCAAAATTGACACTGTAGACTGGCTGATTCCTTCATTTTAGTAAGCGACTAACTATAGTCTCTAGGGTGAAAGTGCTTATGTGGATGGGATTGACAAGAATCTTCAGATTTCCTCTTTGAACATATTATTTTTATTCAAGATCTCTGTACACACTTCTTGGTAGATAACCTTCTGTAGGGTTATTTATAAATATTCATTGATTCAGTAGTCCAATATGGTATACCTCTCCATGTTATTAATATTTCAACTTATACAGAATGGTCGATAATGGGTAGCTGATCATAAACATTTCCTTGAATGTTTAAGGAAATAGAAACTTACATTTTCATTTGTACTCAATTATTACTTTATTATAATAAGAGTAATAGCAACCATTAATATTTAATTTTCATATATCATAGGTGATACCATCCCCCCTTCATAAACGCAGAAACAGAGGCACAGAAAGATTAAGTATCTAATTCAACATCACACAGCCCTAATAAGAATTTTAAGCCTACCAGTCTGGCTCTAGTCTATGCTCTAAACTATTATGATGTCTTTTATTTTATTTAATTGTTTAAAAATTACTTTTAGGTACCTTAATTAAGATCATCAAAAAATTCTGAATTTTCCTAAGCCAGAGCTATCTCTCGTCCTTGTTTGAGACATCACAATAGCATTGAACAACAGTTTGCATCCCCTACTGCTTGGGATTTTTTTCCTAGAACAGTAAGTACAAGGTTGATTTCCTCTTAGTTTTCCTGTCTACATCTAATTATTCTTTTTCACTTGTCTTCTCTACTTCCTATTTAACATTTGCTTCTTGAAATCGTCAGTCTTTCCTAAGATTTCACACTTGGTACTTTAGTGTTTCCTTGACATTTTCTTCTTGAGTCAGCTCATGCAGTTTTACGATTTTCTCCATTATTTACCAGTGAGGACCCTGAGATATATGGCTCCAATTCATTGTCCTTCCTCAATCCTTCCAATTCTAACTGCCCACTGGCCATTGCCAGTTGTTTGTGTTACAGAGACCTCAACTTCAATTTCTATAAATTGTTACATATTATTTGTGTTTTCTTCAAGTACTTTCACTGATATTCCTCATTTTGACTAAGAGCACTACAATCAAGCCAGGTTTCCGTGGTATAAATGCCAGAATTAGTCTCAATTGCCCACTTTTCCTCATCCTCACCATCATATTTGGTCACTGTTACACTGCACTGTATCACTCAGAAATCTATACTGAAATCCTATCCTCCGGTGGCTTAGACTGTGAACGTTGGAAACGGAGTAATTTAAGATATAATTAGTGGAATTGGATGAAGTTGTACTGGAGTATGTACCAAATTCAAATGACTGGTGCCGTAAAGTAGAAGCAGCCAGAAGGGAAACTGCCTCGTGGAGGTAGGTAATCATAGATTGAAGTGAAACAGCCACAAGTAAAGAAAATAAAAGACTTCCTGCAAGCACCAGAAGCTTACAAAGAAGATAGGGAAATGATTTTTCCTTAGATCATGTTCCTGCCAACACCTTGATTTTGCACTTTTAGCTCCCCAAACTCTAACACAATAAATCTCTGTGGTTTTAAGCTGCCCAATTTTTGCTGCTTAGTTATGGCTGCCCTGTGAAACCAACAACATCATTTATCTTGACTCTTCCACTTTTGATGTCCATTTTTTTTTACTTCCTCAAATTAAAGCCTCATGATTATTTGTCTCGACTATTTCAAAAGCATCTATTTATATTTATCTTCAATAATTTTCCTAACAATGGAGCCAGAACTATTGCTCCAAACCTACAAATCTGATTCTGATGCTTCTTGGCTTCAGATATTTTCCTGGCTTCTCAATGCATGTAGAACATATTTCAAATTCTTTTTAAAAGAATTATTTTATTTTATTTTACTTATCATTTTTATTTTTTAAATTTGCTAAAAGTCATATGTGCTCATCAGAAAGAACCATCGAGAGAGAGAGAGAGAGAGAGAGAGAGAGAGAAAGTGTGAAGCAAGCCTCCAGGTCTGGGACTTGAACCCTGTTTGACCATATGGGAGTTCAGTGCCCTTAGCTATCACACCACCTGCCGGCCTCAACATTTCAAATGATTAATATACCTTCGAACAACCACCACCTCCCGTGGCTTCTCTACAGGCCTGCCTCACATATCAAATCCACGCTCCATTCTAGACATCCAACTGATTTCTAAACTTTTCGTTGGTTTCTGTGAACTTCCTACTCCTTCTCAAACCCCAAAACAGCTCATGATGTAATTATTATTTTCAAACAACCACTCCTATTCTCTGCCCACTCCCTTCCATAAATCAACACATTTTAATCTTTCATACTCAACCTAAAAGCAACTTCATAAGTGACAGCAGCCCAAGCCCTACACTAGCTATAGATGACTAGAACTAGAACTATTGCCATATTTTATTATAATTCTTTTGTTTTTTTGTTTTGTTTTGTTTTGTTTTTAGATTTTTGTCATAGGCTGCTTGCATTCACTGGAGAGAGACAGAGAGAAAAGGAAAGAGAAATCACCCACTCAAGGAGCATTGTCAAACCACAATCTATTCTTTTCTCAGGATTTTGGGCATGCACACACAAGTACTCTGTGTATTTTTCAAGTCACCTCCAGGACTTGGACTATAGAGTTGGCCATGTGGTGTCCAGCACCCTAACCACCATGCCACTTGCTGGCCCATTATTGTAATTATTTCTGAATATATGTTTTTCTACTGGACTTGGCCTGCTGTGAGGGTAGAAGTCATCCATGCTCACCTTGCTGAGTACCTGGCACCTAGTAGGTCCTATTTAGTAATAATCTAGTACTAGATGGCTTCCTTTGGCAAGTCTGAACACACTCTAACCCTCTTCTACAGTGTTGTTGAAATATCATCTTTAGGGAACCAGCAGTTAGCGTAATGGCTATGTCGCTGGACTCCCACGTACCCACGTAGTCGACTGCGGTTCACGACCCGGACCCGGTGGCTTAAAACTCACACCGGGAGTGTGTGCATGTGTGCCCAGGATCCCAAGAGGAGAATGGAGGAGAAGGGATTGCAGCGTGGCCATCCCCCCTGGGGCGTGATTTCTCGCTTTCTGTCTCTATGTCTCTCTCTGTCTGGCAAGCGCACGCACCCTATAGCAAAAACCTCTCCAAAAAAAAAAAAGAAAAAGAAATATCATCTTTAGGGAGCAGCAGTTTGCATAATGGCTATGTCGCTGGACTCCCATGTAGTTGACCATGGCTCGAATCTCAGACCCAGTGGCTTAAACTCATGCCAAGCATGTTTGTGTGCGTGCCCAAGATCCTGAGAAGAGAATGGAGGAGAAGGGATTGTGGTGAAGCTATCCCCCTGGGGGAGTGATTTCTCACTTTCTGTCTCTCAGTCTCTCTCTGTCTTTCTGGCAAAGGCATGCGCCCTGTAGCAAAAATCTCTCTCTCTCAAAAAAAAATCATCTTTAAATTTAATGTGAGTTATAACTTTTTTGTAAATTTTCCAGAGGGTAGGTACACTCATCAGAGAAAGACAGAGTGAGAGGGAGAGGAAGAGGAAGAAAGCACCCACCATGAGAAATGGTCACACCACAATCTCCTCTCTCCCATTTTTCCTTCCTTATGGGATTCTGGGCATGTACACTTACATGCGGGGCATGTTTCTCAGTCCACATGTCCAGGACTCAAACCACACAGTCTATCATGTGGGATCTAGCTCACTAGCCACCCTGTCATGAGCTGCCCCAAGTTATAAAAAAGCTATAATTGACACATAAATGTTAATACTATATTAGAGCTTTATTTGGGGCTATGCCTATTTAATATTTTTAATGTACTAACAGCAGTGTTTTAATAGGAAGAAATGTCAAAGTTTGTATAAATTATTCAGGATCAAGATGCAAAAAGGATATATATTTTAATATGTATGCAACTGTGTATGATCTAATTCATCTTTCGTTCTTGTCAGAGGTAATTTCAATGGAAGAAGTTCTGGAAAGAACTGCTTTCTGTTTGTTTTTACCCTGCCATTTCTTTTAATAATTTCTTATTTACATTTCATTGTACATACTTGTGGGGTACAATATGGCTTTTAATTAAAAATAACATTAAGCTTCAAAAAATAAAACAGAAGATCTAAAAAAATAAAATAATTTTGCCAGCATTTACTTAGTTCCCCAGTAATTTAGCATATTTTAAAATTCATTCTATATTGTTACATTTAATAATTTAGAAAAATAGCTGCATAGGAAACGTAATACAATGTGTTGTTTACATATAATTTATTTAACCTGTCATAAATAGTCATGTGAAAGAGGAAAAGGAAAAATCAGTTGTTCAAAGTTACTAACAGTATAGAATCTTTGATAGAATCAATCCAAATCATTACCATTCTTTTGCTAGGATCCTACAAAAATATAGATAATACATATAAATATTTATTACAATAACAGAGCATAATGTACTGACTGTATCTAATACCTAGTCTCCAAAATATACAAACCAGTATGATATATATTAAGTTAAAAAGGTCCATTTACCCCTTAAATAGTAATAATTCTTCTTAGCAAGTTTTAAAAGGATTTTGATGATGCCTCATTGTTAGAAACAGATACTTATTTTGGTCTTACTATAAATCACAGATATTCATTGAGGTATTGTTCAACTTTCTAGGGCTATTGTGTTTCTGAAAAAGAAAATGATTCAAGAAGCTGCAACATATTTAGTACCACAAAGTTAGGATATATGATTTAGAACTTTTACACAGCTGTGATTTAACTTGAATATTACTAACACAAGAGCTTGCCAATACCAGACTGATTAGGATGAAGAATGAATAACCCACTAATATGTTCATCACCTTCTTCTGATGTTAAGTTCAGCCACAAATGGAATTTGGGGCCACCGATTATAACTTTCCCAACAATGAAATCATTTTGGATTCATCTCTACTTTTGAGGAGACTCTAAAATTCTGATTACAACCTCTCATTCCAGAACTTGTCTCCCTTGTGACAAAGAACCTCTGTCCTTTCAATAATGCTCATCACCACATCACAGGGCTAAATAAACCAAACAGGAATGGACACGATGTGAGTATATGAATGATTTATGAGCTGTGGAAATTTGAAACTGCCTGCTCATCCTAAGATAGAGTCTTCCCAAATAACATTTGTACAAGATGACCTCCACAAATATGTGCAGTCATAATCATATATATATATATATATATATATACACACACATACACATACACACAATGTATTTATATATATATTTATATATATACATATATAAAAAATATATGTGTGTGTATGTGTATATATATTTATATATATTTATTTATATATATATACACATATATACAAAATATATATGTGTGTATATATATATACATGTATATATAAATACACTCAATGGAAATGTCAATAAGGTAATACATAATTATCACTGTTGGCATTGATGTTGAAGTCATTGTGGTCACAGTCAGCTATTAAATGAAAAACAAGTACTAATCAAAAGACCTGATGCCTGACGTGATATTTTTCAATGTCAGTGCTATAGGAAGTATGGGAACTTTATATTTTAACTGTGCTAGCTATCACTGAAAACTACAATCAGTTTTGAAAGTGTCCAATAATTTTCAGTCACGTCCAGAAGCCATGTAAGAACAAGCAGTGCCATGTAGATAGGGCATAGTTAGATTTTAAGTGTACGATAATAGGAAGTGCCCAAAGGCAAGCCTGACGTGCAAGGCTTGAAAAATAATGTCATACATAGAATGAAGTAAAATTTTATTTTAAGCTTACATCTCCAAAGGCAGCACACGGTTTAAAGTGTAGGTCACAAAAGCTCCCAGGAAATGAAGTAAAGAATAACTAACTGTAGGAACAAGCTGTCTACCTTATTACCGTTGTGAGACACGGTAACATATGTGTGAAAACATCTCATTTTTCAGCATTCCTACCTCTACTTGGCTCGAGTGCGGAGAATTTGAGTCAGTCCCCTTAGATCTGTCCTCCATGTCCTCATCCCGGGAGCAACTTTGGTAAATTCAGATCTGATAAAACAGATATCTCTGTTCTCTCCAAACCAACATTCCTCTCTTAAAGATTTCCATCAAAATTATATGCTGGGACAAGCAGATGGCAAAATGGTTACTGCGCTGGACTCCCCTGTTGTCATCTGCAGTTCAAAATCTGGACCTTCCAGTTTAAAACTCTGGGCATGTGTGTGTGTGTGTGTGTGTGTGTGTGTGTGTGTGTGTATGTGTGTGTATGTGCCCAAAATCCCAAGAGAAGAATAAAGGAGAAAGGACTGGGGTGTGGCCATGCCCTTAGGGGTGATTTCTCACTTCCTCTCTCTCTGTTTATAACTCTCTAGTGAGCACATGTTCTCTGTAGCAAAAATCTCTCTAAAAAAAATCTTCCTTTTTTCCTTTTTTTTTTTTTTTAAGTTTTTGCTCTAGGGTGTGTGTGTGCTTCTTGGAGAGAGACAGAGAGAGGGAAGGTTAGAAATAATGCTTTACCTCAGAGGGAATGGCCACACCACAGTCCCTTCTCCTCCATTCTCCTCTTGGGATATTTTTTCAAACTGCCAGATATGGCACTCAAACTGTGGAATCAGCCATGTGGGAGCCACATATGACATGGTGTTTAATGACGCTGGACTCCCACTTGACCAACTGCTGTTCGAGTTCTGAACTTGGCAGCTTGCTTTCTCACTCTCTCTCTCTCTTACTCTCACTCTTGCTCTGTCTTTTACTGGTCTAATTAAAAATAGATAAATAAATAAGTAAAGTTAAATAAAATAATCCTTAAAAAAAAAGAGGGAATATAAGACTCTAAGGTTTCATTTCTACAGATTTGAAAGATACATTCCAGAGCATTCTAACAACCAAGTCCTCCTTCCCTTTAAGAAAAATCCCTACATTATAATTCTCACATCCCAAGGCTGTGTTTTGGAACTATGTAATGTGTTGGATATATGATCTTATCCTCAAGGCTCATAATGACAATGTAGACATATAAAGAATTTTAAACAACAGGTAATAATATGGTCATTATGCCTTTAAAAAACAGAAAAAGAGTTCACGTAAAATCAAGAAGAGAGGAACTCCTAAAGAAGTTGCCAATTAAAACAATAGTCATTGAATGATTGGAACTGATTGCCTAGGGAAAAAGCAGACCTCATGACTGTGGGAGGGTTAAGGGAGACAGTGTCCAGATAGCTCCTAACATCGGGAAACTAGAAATGCTGTAGAATAGGGCTGAGGAAAAATGACAATTAGCTTATTAAGTTACATTTAAATTAGGTTATTATTATTATTATTAGTAGTAGTAGTAGTATTCTAAACTAAAGGTGTAAGTCAGAAACACAGTGGAGATCTTTAGGATGCAGATCCAGGCTTGGAAGCATCAGCGTTGAAGTGAGCAGTGCATACATGGGTCACGGAAAATGCCTAAGGGATGACACAAATTAGCTATGTCATCTCAACTTAGTTACCCACTTTGCAGCTCTGTGCAGTTGCCATGGTTAAGTGCATGAGAATACTTGGCTAAAATTCTTTTCCTTTCTTTTCTAGGTACTAATTAACTCATTTAGAAAAAGCAGTACATGTGGGTTTCAGTTAACTGCATACAGAGGGAAAATATTTTTTTTTTTTTGAAGAGAGAGAGATTCTTTGCTATAGGGCACGTGCACTCACTAGAGAGACAGAGAGAGACAGCAAGACAGAAAATAAGAAATCATACCCCAGGTTGGATGGCCACGTGCAATCCCTTTACCTCCATTCTTCTCTTGGAATCTTGGGCACAGTCACACACGCCCCGGTTTGCATTTTAAGCCACTAGGTCTGGGACTTGAACCACGGTCAACTATGTGAAAGTCCGGTGACTATGTGTAACCATTAAATCATCTGCTGGTCCCAAGAGGGGAAATAATTCTTGTAGACTGCGCTGTTCCTTATGACCACCCCCTTCTCAGATTCGTGTCACTGTTTACCACAGGAAATGAAGGAATCATAGACCCATGATTCCTAACAAATTCATCACCTCATTGTAAACATAATAAACTTAGCAAAACAAATATATAATTCAAGTCCTGGCAATAGCACTCTTTATATGGGAATTGATTTAAGAGTGGAGCACTCTGTGGGGCCAGCAGGTGGCATGGTGGTTAAGGGTGTTGGACTTCCACATGGCCAACCGTGGTTCAAGTTCTGAACCTGGCAGTTTGTTTTCTCATTTTTTTTTTCTCTCTCTCTCACTCTGTCCCTCTCTGGTCAAATTAAAATAAATAAAGTTAAATAAAATAATTCTTAACCAAAAAAGAGTGGCACAATCTAAAATCTAATTCCGGATGTTGCCCAAATATAATATGAAATATATTATCACTCCCTTGTGAGTTCAATTAAAACATCTCCAAAGAATGTAATGTCAAAGTAAGCCAATAAAATTAGGAAAAATATCTACACTGTTAACATGTTAAAGCATTATCCTGAGATGATCTTTCATTTTGCTATTAATATGTGGCTGAAGCAACTCTGGTATTCCAACATCACATCAGTTCTAAATCTTATTTAAAATATTTAGGCTGACAGAATAGTCCTTGCAATAGTATGGACTTCTCATGGTTTTTGTTTATTTATTTACTTTTATTGCCAGAGAGCACATATGATCTCCAGAGAAAGAAAGAACAGAGAGACAAAGAACGAAAGGGAGAAGGAGAAAGCACTACCCTATGGAGTATGTTAACATCGCAGCTCCCTCTTCTCCACTTCGCCTTCCTGTTGGGATTTTGGCACACAAATGCACTCACTTGGTGTGTTTTTCAGGCTACCAGAGCCAGGACTGAAACCGTGCAGTCAGTCATGCTGGGTGTGTTTCCTTAAATCACTAGCCTATGGGGCCAGCACATGTTTGAAATATCCTATATCTGATTTAGTATTTTGCTTTCCTTTTTTTTTTTTGGTAGAGGTTTTTGCCTTAGGGTGCACGTGCTTGCTGGGGAGAGAGAGAGAGACAGAGACAGTGAGAAGGAAAGTGAGAAATCACCCCCTAACAGGGATGGTCACACCACAATCCTTTCTCTTCCATTCACCTCCTGGGATTTCGGGCATGCATACACAGGCACCCGGTATAAGTTTCAGTCACCAGATCCAGGACTCGAACTACAGTGACTAGGTGGGAGTCCAGCAACATAACCGCTCCACCATCTGCTAGCCTCTTGGTTTCCTTTTTAAAGAATATCTTCACCTATCAGAAGAATTAACCTCTGATTCTTATTATTGAAATAGAACTATCTGAAAGTTATCTCTTTTCACTTCGTTTCATACTTTTATTACTAGCAATTACCTGTAATTTAACCCCTATGATTACAGTGCATTGTTTCTATAAACGATTTAAGAAATTTTGGAAATGTTATGTACATTTTATAATCCAGGAACCCAAGTAATGTGACATTTGGTCAGCTTTATCCTGATGCAGGGTTGCATGGTGATGACCCTCCTCACAATAGAATGGCAGGTGTACTAGGTTATGAAAGCATAGATGTGAAAGCTTGGGAGATGAAGGCTCTTTGTGTCTTATCTGGCTAGACAAAGTACAGAGTCTGCTTTCTCACAGGCTGTGTTCTCTCTTAACGTCCTCCTAATAATGGCAGATGTCTTTATTATCAGTGATTCCAAATCTCCAAGGTATACAAACGGAATCACTAGAGTAGCCTATAAATAAATACACACACGTGTGTTTGTGTGTGTGTGTGTGTATGTGTGTGTGTGTGTGTGTGTGTCCCATTCCAGGAAATTATAATTGAGCAGATTAGTATAATAGAAAAGCAGTGTGAAGTCCAAAGATTTATCTATAACACACACACACACACACACACACACACGTATGTATACCATACATGAGTCTGCAAGAAGCAGCCATGGGTCAATGTTTGAGAAACAATTTTGTAACTATAAGAATCTAAGCAATTGTTGTTTGGGGGAGGTAACACCCAAAAGTAAATGAGGAACATTTAATATGTGTTGGTTTGAAAGTGAGTCACAACCTATCAACAGGTCAATTTTAAACCCCATAACGTTGCTGAAGGAAATAAGCTATTACGCACACACGCCCTCATTTTCACCTGGTGGATTAGCTACAATGAGGATATCATTTACAAGTCACATCGTCACAGTGGGGGAAGAACTCATTTCCAAGTTGGGGAAATTGCCAGAGTCCCTAGTACTTCAGAGAAATAGAAATGATAAAACATAAAGTTCAATACAGACAATTTTGTGGAGAACATTATACACTGTAAACAGTCTGAGCTTTCAGAGAACTTTTTAAATGATCCCTAACTGTATATGGCTTGAACTCTTTAGCAGCCTGCATACATTAATTTATTTTCATGGAAACATTATTTTGATGTAGATGATCAAATTTTTGGAATGAGAGGCAGCACCTAGGTTATAGGTTAATCAATAAAGACGGCAAATTATCCATTGAATAACCCAGAAGACTATGAAAAACATACCCATTTTGAAAGGAAACTCTGGTTGGAAAAGAACTATGATTTATCTAAGAAAAAAGAAGAAATGAAACTTAGATCAAATATAACCAAATAGAAAACCCTCAATCAAAGGGACCAGCAGTTAGCGTAATGGCTATGTCGCTGGACTCCCACGTAGTCGACCGCGGTTCGAGTCCCGGACCCGGCGGCTTAAACTCACGCCAGGCGTGTGTGCGTGCGTGCCCAAGATCCCGAGAGGAGAATGGAGGAGAAGGGATTGCGGCGTGACCATCCCCCCTGGGAGGTGATTTCCTGCTTTCTATCTCTCTGTCTCTCTCTGTCTGTCTGGCGAGCGCACGCGCCCTATAGCAAAAAACCTCTCCAAAAAAAGAAAAAAAAAAAAAAACCCTCAATCAAAGACATACAAAAATGGGTAAAGATTGGTGTTTTGAGCATATTGTGTTTTTAAATATAGCCAAGAAAGAGTAAAAGAAATATTGTCATAAAGACCAATAAGACACATACATGAAAGGGTTGGTTAAAGTATAAAAACGTTAGGAGTATGAGGTTAAAGACAGAATGAGCTAGTGAGTCAGGCTTCTGTGAGCCCAAGAAAGCGGTTTTGATAAAACTGGAGGGAACTCATACCGTAGAAACATGGAAAAGGATGAAAATATAAATTGGTGCTTGGTGGAAAGAAACTCCTTTTTTTCAAAAAAAAGTTTATCTTTTTGAAAATGTATCTTCTGATATTTATTACTACCAAATAAAGAATAATTTTTAAGTTTATTTACCTATTTCTTCCATGAGTAAGAGAGACAGAAAAAGAGAGTCAGAGAGACAGCATCCCTGATAGGATATTAATGCCACAGTCCTAGCCACATTCAACCAGCCTGGAATCATGCACACACACATGTCTGATGAACTCAAGGTCTCCAGTTGGAAACAATAACCTTCCCCTGTGGCTCTCCCTTACAGAACATTGTGTTTTAGCCCTCTACCACCATCTAGTCCCTACAACCAATCTTCAGGAAAGAAAAAAAAAAAAAAAAAAAGAACAACTCATCTGGTCTTAACTATAGAGACTTCATTCCAAAAAAAATCTATTGCAATCAGGAGACTATGCCAACTGCAAGATCTAGAAATGTCTCACAATTAAACAGAAAAAGGCTTTCCTGTTATGGGCAGGAGTAAGCAGAGCTCATAGGAACTTTGTGGGAGTGGACAGTGAAGATGAGTGGAGGCATGGCTGGGGTGATTTCTCAGAAACACTTGTCGTTGCACTCACTGGATTCTTAAAAGAGCCTTTAGAGGAGAATGTCACGTATATCCGGGCTTGCTTAAGTTTACTGGTGGGCTGGTACTCAGGAGCCCATGGGGGTGAAGGGAATGCCTGAGTAACATTTAGTCAAGTCCAGTCAATGAATAAGTAATAGATAATAAGTAACGAGCACAGAGTCTTCACATGCACAACTAGGAGTATAAATAAATAATAGGTAGGCAGAAAGGTGAGCCTAGATACAGAGAAACAGATGACAGACAGATTGACAGATACTTGATGAAAGAAAGAAAGATGGAGCTGACAGCATCTAGAAAATAAATTCAGGTCTGTTTGATCGCAGGTAGCAATTAAAAATGAAATCTCATGAGCCTGCTCAATGCTCTTACCCTTTCTGGCCTCAGCTCTCCCAGTTGCTTAATGAAGGCATTCAAATCAGAGGTCCTCTACAGATATGTTCTAGATGCACCTGTGATTTGTGATTCTCTGAATCTAGTCTAGTACTCAACTATGAAGGACACTGTAAAATGAACACAGCTGAAAGTAGAGAAATGACCTGTAGCCAGGATTGGAAGTTACAGTGACAATGGGGACACGTTGGAAGGGAGATAATGGTAGCTCTGATTTTCCTTGTAGATGCTCACACAGTTGGTTGTCACCCCTGCAAGTGCAACCCCTTCTCTCTAAAATGAGGTTGTTTTCTTTCTTTTTTTTCTTTCTAAAAATGGAAATTTTAGGTTTATTGATTTTCCTAAAGGTGGAAAAAAATAATGCCAGAAAGGGATAAAATGGAAGTCAAGTAATTTGATGCATTAATATACCAGAGTAAAATAAATAATACTTAAGAAAAAACTTCAAAAAAAGTATTCATTCTACAAATTAAAAAAAAATGTTTTCCTGAACTGTCATTTGAAAATACTCTATAGGATGAGACCAGCAGATAGCATAATGGTTATGTTGCTGGACTTCCATGTAGTCAACCACGGTTTGAGTCTGGAACTCAGTGGCTTAAAGTCATGCCAAGCAAATGTGCATGTGTGCCCAAAATCCTAAGAGGAGAATGGAGGAGAGGGGATTGAGGTGTGGTCATCCCCCCTGCAGGATGATTTCTTGCTTTCTGTCTCTCTCTGTCTTTCCAGCAAGCGCACATGCCCTATAGCAAAAACCTCTCAAAAGAGAAAAAAAAAAAAAGAAAGAAAAAATACTCTACAGGCTGAATGATTTGTTTTGCTTTTCTGATGTGAGGTAATGTCAGAGAACATAATTCTTTATACTTCAGTCATTGAAATCTGATCACAAAAGCCTAAGTATTTATTCTATCTTTTATCTAAGAAGGAATTAGTGAATAAAATGAATAAAGTTATTGCAGATCTCTTATGAGAATGTATGCCATTCATTTTACCCAATATCTTATTTTATCCTGCATCGTCCTACTTCACTGATATTCTAATTACCTGTTGGCTGATTAGGAAAACGGTGAGAGTCTACTGAAGGGCAAGGTTCAGGAACTACTCATGATTAAGCAGAATTAAGGTCCATGAATAGATTAATGATTTCTTAGCACATTTGTTTTTCCTTAAAAAAAAAAATCAGACATGAGCGAATTGCATATACGAGAAAACTTCTCAACACTCTTTGGAGCCTTTATGACTTTCACTTTCTCATTGGATGAAGCAAACCGTTTCCAGCCAAGGCATGCCTTCTCCTTGCTTCCTGTCTTATTGGTGATAGATTATGATGCATATGCAAAACCCCTTCCAGCCCCTGGGCCGTTATTTGCAGAGGATTTGATCACCATGCAGCTTTGCATTTAGGCAGCTTACTGCCTGCTTCTCAAAACATGCCCAGTGACTTTCATCACAGTGGGTGCACCGAGGTGGCTCATAATCTGCTTAGCAAGAAAAGTCGTACAGATGCCTTGGTCCCACTCCTCTCAGGGTCAGTTGTTATCCGGCCTGGTGATCTGTCTTGGTTATGAGGGGCCTGAGGGGGAGTGCGGCCGTGACAGTCTGTTCTATTTTGTACTCTGAGTGCAAGCAGCGGGGTGCTCTGCATATGGTACTTTTAAAGATTTAACGATTAGGACTTAGGTTCGGTCTGAGAGAAAGATTGATTGATTTTAGCATATTGGTGAACCCTTGCTTCGGGCTAGGAATAAAAACCTTACTTCTCAAGTCTGACGTTATTACTTTTCATTTGTTTTTATTGATTAGCTGTCAGTGATAAGATCTTGCCTCTCAAAACGAGACAGGTGCTGGTGGCTATTTTTCCTTTTTTAAAAGCTTTTGTAGAAACAACTTATAGAAAATAGAAATAAAGGAGTTAGAAATGAGAACAAATACCCATGCCATTTTGGAAAGAGTAGTTAGGTGTAAAATATTGAAATGTTAGAATTTTACTGACTTAGGAAGATAAACTCAAAGGAAAATAATGAAACCTGTCTTTCATGGGTAATGTACATTTTTATCATTTATTTATACAGTAAAATACATATCATGAAATATATTTTTTAAAAAAAATGTTCACAGCATTGTTCCTCCATAGTTTGAGTTTTTCAAAGAGGAGCAGGATATATTTGACAATTGTTAGTAGGTTATATTTAACCATCTTCTCTGATAATAATCATAAAGTGAGACAAATGATGATGGACCTCGTCTTTTATTGAACTTCTTATAAGTAATCATGCGAGTAGAACAAAATAAATACACACCTTTAGAAATTAATATATACATCTTATTGAAAGTAATTTTGTAGTAGAGGACATGATAAAAGGTAGAGAGTTAATCTTATTACACTCACTGTGTTTTTTTGAAAAAGACCATAAATAAACAGTTTTAAGAACTGCATTCCACAAAATTCAAGAGTGGTAGGCATGAGTAGTGATTCCATTGAAATAAGTACAATTCTGTTTTTCATATTTGCGGTGTCTGTATTGTCTTTGTGTCTAATCGACTATTTAAGTATAGGAATGTGAGATTCTGAACACTCAGAACTAATTCTCCTCCAGGACTCATGTGGATCAGCCATTGTTGGGACTTCCTGTGTTATTAGGTACTTTCCAAACTAACGTTCACATAGAACGTAACTTTTACTGAGGTAGGAGTAATATAAATACACTAATTGGAAGCTTAATTCCACACACAAACATACATACGTGCACATATGTGATCAGCAATAACTGTAACCATTTTCTAACACATAGTCCAATAAAGTAGTTTCTCAGAGATTATTTAATTAGTGACATTATTGAGGTTGCTAACACAAATTAATTTTGGTAAGTAAAGCAGACCAGCATTGGTTGAGTGTATTACTGAGTATAAATTCTCTACAGATCATGTATCTTCTTGTTTTTACCTATACCCTAACAAACACCATTCCTACTGCCCCACTTGTGCTCCGTTACTGGAAGGAGCGATTAATAAGTACTTCTACATGTGGTATATTTAAGCTTTGAAATATTAAATGACATATTTAAATGACATTGATATTAATTTAATTGAAATACGCTTAAGTCGTGTTTGGTAGAAGTTCAAGTCAACTTAATGTAAGAAGGAAATTATTATTAATTAAGGGGGTCCAAGCTAACTGGGTTCTAGAACCAGGAATTGAGTTAGTTCTGCTACTTTTCTCTCTTGTCCCCTTCTCTGTGGCCTGAGAGAACTTATCAACTGCTGTCTTTGTGATTACCTTCATAACTTCTGAGCAAGAAATGAATCAGGACTATTCCTTGACTACCTTCAATTCTACAAACCCATAAAAAGTCTGACTGAACTGACTTGTTTAAGTATGCCTTTCATAAGTGATTATGTGCAGGTTACAAAGTCATAATGAAATAGGATAATTTTACTCTTTTTTTTTTTTTTAGCTTATTGCCATAGGACACATGTGCTCGCTGGAGAGACAGACAGACATGAGAGGGAAAGTGAGAAATCACCCCCTAGTGGGGACTGGGGAAGGCCATTCTGCAATCCTTTCTTTCTTTTTTTTTTTTTTTTTTTTGGAGAGGTTTTTGCTATAGGGCGCGTGCGCTCGCCAGACAGACAGAGAGAGACAGAGAGACAGAAAGCGAGAAATCACCCCCCCCAGGGGGGATGGCCATACCGCAATCCCTTCTCCTCCATTCTCCTCTTGGGATCTTGGGCACACACACACACACGCACCCGGCGTGAGTTTAAGCCACCGGCTCCGGGACTCGAACCACGGTCGACTACATGGGAGTCCAGCGACATAGCCATTACGCTAACTGCCAGCCCCATGCAATCCTTTCTTCTCCATTCTTCTCTTGGGATTTTGGACACCTATGTGTGCATACCCCGAATCCTGAGGAGATCAAAGAAGGGACTGTGGCATGGCCATCCACCTTGGGAGTGTTTTATTATTTTCTCTCTCCCTGTCTCTTTCTGGTGAGTACATGCACCCTACAGCAAAACTTTAAAAACAAAAAGAAGGTTACATTTTGGAAATGAGACAACAAATAAGATGGCTACCATCTAGGTGTGGAGCCATGGGAGCACGAAGGTATAGATAAATGTCAAGATGAACAGCAGGGGGACCAGCAGTTAGCATAATGGCTATGTCGCTGGATTCCCATGTAGTCGACCGCAGTTCGAGTCCCAGACCCGGTGGCTTAAACTCATGCCAGGCGTGTGTGCGTGCGTGCCCAAGATCCCGAGAGAATGGAGGAGAAGGGATTGTGGCGTGGCCATCCCCCCGGGGGGTGATTTCTCGCTTTCTATCTCTCTGTCTCTCTCTGTCTGTCTGGCGAGCGCACGCGCCCTATAGCAAAAACCTCTCCAAAAAAAAAAAAAAAAGATGAACAGCAGGGAGACTAGGAGGCCAGGGCCATAAGTGTGAGGCTTGAGGAGGTAATGGTAGAAAAATATTATTTGAAAACTGATAATAAAGGAAAGGAATAAAAGCACATATTTCTGAGGGTTTTATTCTTAAAATCTCTGCCACCTCTTCAAGGAGCCTTTCCAGAATCTCACCCAAGATTGGGTGAGATGCATTTAGCATCTCTTTGGTTAAATCTAATTGCAAGGAAGGATCAGAAAATTAATGCAGTTTGACGTTGTTTGGCTGAATATAATTCGAATTCTGTTACTAAGGGAGAAAGCAGATGTGGATAAATACAGATACTAACAAGGCAATGTTCTACCTCTGCAAAAATATTACTCATACTTTTTTTATGGATAGGAAATTGGATTTTAGTTTATTTTTGTTTCATTTTCTAAAATAGTTATCAAATTTTGGAAGTGGGACTTAATTTGAGTTCTCAATTTGTAGTAAACAATCCAAAGAATTCTAATTACTGGAACTACCCTTCATAATAGTAAAAAAAAAAAAAAAAAAAGCTTGACTTTTTTCACCACTCATATTTATCATTCAATATCTATCATGTATTTGATATTTGAATGAGAAAATAAATATATATAAGATTACATATTGCTTTTTTTTTTTTGGAGAGGTTTTCGCTATAGGGCGCGTGTGCTCGCCAGACAGACAGACAGAGACAGAGAGACAGAAAGCGAGAAATCAATCCCCAGGGGGAATGGCCATGCTGCAATCCCTTCTCCTCCATTCTCCTCTCGGGATCTTGGGCACGCATGCACATGCGCCCGGCGTGAGTTTTAAGCCACCGGGTCCGGGACGTGAACCGCGGTCGACCACGTGGGAGTCCAGCGACATAGCCATTACGCTAACTGCTGGTCCCTGGTTTGTTTTTTGAGCTAACACCATTGATGGTGTAAAATTGTTAAAGTCTGTATTTTTATTTCAGAATCAAGTGATATATATTGAAATGTTTAAAGAAAAGAACAAAGTATGGGTGAGTTTTCTAGGCACATTCACATATCTATAAATCTTTACGTAATATAGGATAGGGTAAGTGTCATAAAGAAGGGATGAACATTTTTCTCTTACTTATAATTCAATATATTGTTAGACTAGTTTTGTACATATGAATTAATGCAAATAGCTATAATTGCATGCTTTCCTATAGCAGAGAGCTAAATTATGATGAGTGCTAGGTATTTACTACTGCAGGAAAGTACTCGTGCTGAAACATGATCACTCATTAACTAAAGGTCAGGCAAAGACGTTCTAATGCTCCTGTCTGAGTGACTTGTAATCTGCAGCCGCAGTTGGTGACGCCTTGTGCAGGCTTAGTTAGGCTCCCTTCATTGCTTTGTTTCACCACTCCCGAGTTTACTGCTGCCATGGCACCCATTTCAATTTAGAATAATGCAGCAGCATTTGACATATGTAAACATTAGAGAAAGAAGAGGGATACTTTACCAGGAAATGAGATGGCGTAACTAGGAGAAATGGGATGGAATCAAGAAAATGGCAACTATCAAGAGAAATTGTCAAAGTCATTGTTTTCCGGCTTAGCAGTGAACTTCTAAAAGGAACAGGGCAAGAATAGCCATTGAGACGGTTGACCAGGACTGGAGGTGGGGGGAATACATTGGAAAATAAACCATGTCAAGTTAAACTTTGAAATGAACACATTTTAGTCTCTATTCCCTTTACCAGGAAGTCCTATTTCACCATCAAGTACGAAATAAGCTTTTATTACATTCAAAACTACCAGCACTCTCATTCCAAGGAACTTTCAGTAAGGATACAGAGAGCAATAATGCATTATGTAGTCTACCTTAAGCAGAGAATAAAGAAGTAATTTATTATTAAAATTCACCAGTTTAATTTTTTTGCTTTAACTCAAATCAGGGAAGATGAATTTCATCTGAGCTCTTTTGTGATGGAAGGAATTTGAAAACTAAGCCAGCATTTCTCAAGTAACCTGCTCCAATGACTGAACCCTGCACCTTGTTACAGACCCACTGAACCAGTATTCCTTAGAATGGTTTTGTGTATACTGTCATATATCCCAAGGTGGTCAATGCGCTCTAAAATTTGAAAAGCACTGGGCTACACATGAATATAAACCTTACCTTGAACACATCACAAGAATGAGGGCATGTTGAATATCCGCATGTAAAATGAAAGTATAAAGACTGATAGTCACAGTGATGTTCTGTGGGTTTATCACACACTTACATGTTTATTCATACTGTGTGTTTTACTATATTTTGTGTATGCATATATAATACACCTTCCTATAATATGTGCATAGATAAGATATAACACAAATATTTATATATCAAACAAAATATCACATAGAAGGAATTGCTAAACATTCATCTTACATAAAATCAGTTTCGAATTTTCAGACAGGTACATTGGTGCCCTTAACTAATACCCCAGAAGCTTACCATTTACTTGCCTACATTCCACTTAAATGGTGTGTTGTGAGCCAATTGGAAACAATATTTCTGATCTACTTGTGGTAGCGCATGATGCTAGCTTCTGTTAGCAGGCTGAGGCCACATGGGAGGCCTGGATTTGATACCAGCTCACCCTAAAAGCCAGACATGGTGGCTTGTGCTTGTCGTCCCTGCTACTTTGGAGATGATGGCAGGAACACTGTGTCAGAGTGAAAGCCTGCATACAATACATGCACAAGTAGATCAATACGCTATTTCTGCCTGATGCATCTTTTTGTACATCCATGAATACTTTGTTTGACATTCAGTATTCTAAGTATGGAGGTTAAAAATGACCCTGTTTTTACCTGATCCAGCCTTCTGACTTTTGGCTTTTCTAACCACTGAACTGTGCTAGATAATTAATAGTGGATAGATGTGTCTTTAGCCCACAATGTCGGAGGTCCATGTTCAAAGCACCACATCATCACCCTCATGAGGGTGTTCTTTTATTTTTGGAGAGGTTTTTGCTATAGGGCGCGTGCACTCGCCAGACAGAGAGAGACAGAGAGATAGAAAGTGAGAAATCACCCCCTAGGTGGGACGGCCATGCCGCAATCCCTTCTCCTCCATTCTCCTCTCGGGATCTTGGGCACGCACGCACACACGCCCAGCATGAGTTTTAAGCCACCAGGTCTGGGATGTGAACTGCTGTCTACTACATGGGAGTCCAGCAACATAGCATTACACTAACTGCTGGTCCCTTCATGAGGGTGTTCTTGTCGGTGGGGACTCTTCTGAGGTGGTCAGGACATTACATGCCAAGAGCGTGCATGTTCTTGGATGCCTGTCTCTGCTCTGGCCACATTCCCTCTCCTTTAAAATTTACTAAAATTCAATCCCAGGGTTCTACTCCGATGACTTTATCTAATCCTAATCACCTTTGAAAGGCTCCACCTCTTTATCCCATAGTTGGATTAGGTTTCTACCTTCTTATTATCATAACAACTAAATATCTACATATGAATCATGACTGGATGGAGGACATTAAACCATATTATTACGTTATTGAAATATACACTCAGATATAAGAACAGAAATACATTCTAACGTGTGTGTGTGTGTGTGTGATAACACTTAAATATGAAATAGAATTTGGTATTGTGTATACACCTCATCCAATATCACCATTTCCTTTGTTTCTCTATACTTATCAGCTATTTAACACAGACATAACCCTGAAAGTTAAATTTAAGGCGATATAAAAATCAGTGTTGAAATGATTTAGCTTAGTTTGTTTGGATAATATAAATTGGAGTATTTTTTCTAGTCTTTAGAATAAGGGAAAGTGATAAATCTAACCAGCGAGTGAATAAATATAAAGTGGCATCTATGGCAACCATAGCAGAAGACATTTCTTACAACTTTGAGAAAAATACTTGCCTTGGAAAATAACCAGCTTGGCAGGGTAGTTCGTTATCTTCCCAAAACATACTGCTTATTATATCCCAAATACCTACTACAGCAAGTATGTTCTAAGTGAGAAGGACAGAGGATTCTTTCTTCTGCTTAGGTTGCATTCCTAGGTAGAGATTCTACCTTGGACTAGACACAATGAGAATATTGGGGACCTGATTGACCTTGCCCTTTTCTTTCTTTTTTTTTTTTTTTTGAGAGGTTTTTGCTATAGAGTGCATGCTCTCTCCAGAGAGACAGAGAGACAGAAAATGAGAACTCTCTCCCTGGGGGGATGGCCACACCGCAATCCCTTTTCCGCCATTCTCTTCTCAGGTTCTTGGGCATGCACACACATGGGCTGGTGTGAGTTTAAGACACCGGGCCTGGGACTCAAACCACGGTTGACTACATGGGAGCCCAGAGACATAGCCATTACACCAACTGCTGGTCCTTTGCCCTGACTTTTAAGTCAAAGTTGCACACCAAGAAAGGTAAACTAAGAGGAATAAGGCTACCCCTTCATGTTTGTGCCTAACCTTGTAACTTGCCTGGAGAGAAGCACAGCACTGTCCTCTGCCCCAACTCTAGTGTCATGACTCCAGAATTTTGCCCAGGTAAAGGGGAGAATGTTAAATAGTGAGTTCCTAAAGCTTTCCTACAACAAAACACTATAAAAATTATTAAATTTTCTTTATTTTTAGAATGATATATTTAATTTTATTTCTTCTTCTTATTATACGATGAGAGAGGAAGAGTGGGAGTGTGAGAAAGCAAGCTGCCAGGTCCAGGACTCAAACTGCAGTCAGCCATGTGGGGGTTCAGTGCCTTAACCACCACGCTACCTGCCAGTCCCAAAATGATTTAATTTTCAACAGAAGATGGAGAGCTTAAGCTTAAAGATACTCTCACAAACAAGGGAGAAGCAGCTACAAGAAAACGACGTTTCAGTACATACTTGAGCTAAACCATAAACTAGATCATTTACCAGAAAGAATTCTAAAAAAGCCAGCTAAGAAGAGCATTTCATGAGTGAGAAAGACATAGTGACCTCAATAACTGTTCCTGCAATATAATTCTGAACTTGATTTTATCAGTTTGGGAGCAACATATGCCCTTAGATATTGGGAAGAACATTAGAACCACCAGACAGCAATTAGTACAATTTAATAGTTGGATGTGGTCAGGAAGAAATAGTCAGAGTGGCCTTACAAAAACCCCTGTCACCCTATGTGAGGCTGTCTGGGACCAAGGCTAACCCTTCTAAGGTACAGCATTAGAGGTCTTGTAACGCAGGGCTGAGGGTTGGGGAAAATGTTAATATCATCCAGCTACTCACCTAAATAAACAAGCAAGTAACAATAACACACCATCGGGTCAGCATAAGGAGATGGGATAGGGTTGGTACAGGAATTGCTGTATTATATTTTTAAAAAGCCAGTATTTCAACAAAAATTTTAAAACATTCCAAGAAATGGAATATTTTGAAACATACATGAGAGAGAAAAAAAATCAGGCAATAGAAATTGTCAGTGAGAGTGACAATATGTATTTGAAAGACAAAGATTTCAAAGTAGTCATTAAAAATACAAAGAAACCAAAAACCCTTCTTAAAGAAGTAAAGGGATATATTATAGAATTGTCTTGGGCATTGGGTTAAGGCAACTGAGTTCACAGGGCCAACATGTGGCGACATGGCCATCTCAAAGACAATTCAAGTCCCGGATGTTGTGACTTAAGTAACACACCATTCATGTATGTGCAACCAAAATTTTAAAAGGAGGCAGAGTGAAGGGGAAGGGATTGTGTTTTGGCCCTTTCTGATGTGGAGTGCTTTCTCACATCCCCTCTATGTCTCTCTCTCTGCCCCTCTTTGGCAAATGCATGTACTGTCTGACAACATTAAAAACAAAAACAAAACGAAAGTTTCACCAAATTCAGACTATCAATAAATTGACAGAAATTATAAAAGAAAGAACTAAGTAGAATTTCTGAACTTACAGTACAATAACAGTACACTTTTTTAAAAAAATTGCTAGGTGGAAAGAATAAAGGAAAATGAACAGAGCCTTGGAGAACTGTTAGATATGAGTAAGGACAACCATATACTTGTAATAGGAGTACCAGAAGGAGAAGAAAATAAAGTACTTAAATAATGTCTTGAAACTTGTAAAATTAATGAAAAATTTTAATCTATACATGCAAGAAGATAGCTATAACTCAAGTAGGATAAACACAAAAATATTTATAGACATATGATAGTAAAAATGGTGATGGCTAAAGACAAGTAATCCTTCAAGTAGAAAAGTAAAAATGGATACTTACAAGAGACACCTCTCATTAGAAAAGGGGGTTGCCAGAAGGAAAATGAGGTAACATATTTGAATGTTTAGAAACAAAAATCTTGGAGTGCATAAAAGCATTGAAAATTGTTATGAACACTGGGGACAAAGGGGAAGGAACGTGGGAGAGGGGAAGAATGCAAGATGAGAAATTTGGGAAAAAATTGAGAAGCAGGACACTCGTGGGACACACATATGATTTGTTGCCTGTTGCTGATGTCATGTATAGTTTTCTCAGCTCACCTAGTGTGTGGTGTTGATCATGCTGGGTCAAATCTCTTTACAATCTAAATTATGTATACTGATTGAATGCATAAATAAATAATAATAATATTATTAATAAAAATCTTGGGCCAGTAGGTGTTGTGGAAGATAAGGCCATTGAATCTCACAAGGCCAACTATGTAGTTCAAGTCTGGAACCCTGTGGCTTGAAAAACATGATGCACAGGTGTGCATGTGTGCCCAAAATACTTTGAGGAGAATGAAGGAGAAAAGATTGCGATGTTGCAATCCCTCTTGTACAGGGGAGGGATTTCTCATTTTCCCACTGTCTCTATCTGTCTCTCTTTGGGAAACACACACAAACACAAAATCTTTCAACCAAGGACTCTATATTAAGATCTACCATTTAAAAATGTAGGAGAAATAACAATATTATATAAAAAGCAGAAACAAAATGAATGCAGACTCACTTTAGAAAAAATACCAAAAGAAGTTCTTAGACTGATAACAGGTAACCACAGATAATAAATTAAATCCATATAAATAATTAAAGAGCACTGGTAGAAATCACAGTGTAGTTATGTAAGACGATGTAAATACACATTTCACCTTCTTTCTTCCCTTAAATAATTCAAAAAGCAACTGTATAAAATAAGTATATAGTTATATTATTGGCCATGTAATGTAGAAATGGAAAATATTTCCCAAGATTAGTGCAAGAAACACACAAGAATGAGGCAATATTGGGCATTGTTAATTTTCATTCTTATCTTCTCTACAGTACAGTGTGTAACTTACACAGATGAAATATCTATAACATTCATTCCTTTAAAAAGAGGAAAAAATAGGGAACCAGCAGTTAGTGTAATGGCTATGCCGCTGGACTCCCACGTAGTCGACTGCGGTTCACGTCCCGGACCCGGTGGCTTAAAACTCATGCCGGGCGCGTGTGTGTGCATGCCCAAGATCCCGAGAGGAGAATGGAGGAGAAGGGATTGCGGCGTGACCATCCCCCCTGGGGGGTGATTTCTCGCTTTCTGTCCCTCTGTCTCTCTCTGTCTGTCTGGTGAGGGCACGCACCCTATAGCGAAAACCTCTCCAAAAAAAAAAAAAAAGAAAGAGAAAAAAATAGATCTGAAAATGACTTTTCTATATTTTACTGAAATTAGGTCAATATACATCTGCTATGGATTCTAAATTAAGATTTATGTGGTGTCCCTAGAAAAACCACCAAAAAAAAAAAAAACAGTTAAAAACTAAATAGATAAAAATTGTTAAATAAATTAAAATATTAGAAGATAATTCCTTCACTACAAAATAAATCAGTAGAAGACAGGTAGAAATACAAAAGACATGTGATATACAGAAAGCAGAAAACGGGATGACAGGTAAAAAATGACGTCAATAACATTAAATGTGAATTAACCAACAATCCTATCAAAAGGGAGAGATCAGAAGAATTAAAAAAGAAGATATTTTCTATATCATGTCTACATGAGACACACGTTAGAGTCAAAAACATTAAAACATGGAGGAGTAAAACAATGGGGAAAAAGGTATATCATACAAATAGCAACCAAAAGAAAGTTGTAATGCCTGTACAAAAATTAGACTAATTTAATTTTTAAAAATTTGCTAGAAATGCAGACAGATATTTTATAATGATAAAAACTTTATCATGAAGATATAAAATTATAAACATGTACACACCTAAGAACAGAGCCCCCAAAAACATAAATCAAAACCTGATAGTTTTGACTCTCTTAATCCTGTCACAACTAAATGGCAGCACATGAATTTGAGGAGGACATACAAACCACAGCAGATATACAAAAAAAAAAAAAAAAAAAAAAAAAACCAGTATCAATACATGTCACAATGCTTAGACACTTCCAAATGTTAAACTGAGTTAAAGAATCCAGACATAGAAGTTTCCCTAGTGTAGCCTTTCGTTTATATGAAGCGTTTAGAATACGGAAATCCGTAGGATATACAGAAAACAGATTGGTAGTTGTTAGGAGTACTGATGAGGGAAATGGACAATGAGTACTTAACACATATGGGGTTTTCTATCAGAATAACAAAGATATTTTGGAAATTGATGTAGCTCGTGGTTGTACAATATTGTAAAGGTACTATATGACACTGAATTGTATAGTTTATAGTGGTTAATCTTGTGTGAATTTCACCTTGATTTAAAAAAGATAAAAGACCAAATCAGGTGGATTTATTTCTAAATAGGGATCATTATATATGTGATGAACATATATCTTATATGCATACACACACATATTATACAAATATATTGTGCTAGGGTGCATGTGCACACAGTAGGGTGAAGGAAGGAGAGCATGCCATCCTCGATGAGGCCTAGTCAGACTACAATCCTTTCTCTCCATCGTTCTGGGATCCTGGGCATGTCATTTGCATGTGCCTGTCATGTTTTCCACAAGCCACCAGGGCCATGTGGGATCCAGCACCTTGACCACAGGTCATAGGCTAGCCCACAGAAGTGTGCCTATAAGATTCCATTTATAGTATGAGTTTAAAACAGGCACATTTAAGGAGATGAATATTTTAGTATTTGCTCATGGTTTGGGGACATAATGTAGTTCACTGGTGATTGTTCAATAGCTTAGGTTTTCTTCCTGAGGAGGTGAGAATGTCCTGCAATAGACTGTGATGATGTTGGTACAACTCTGGGAATATATTTAAAAATCACTGACATGGATTCTTCCAGTGACTGAATTTTACATAACAGAATTATATCTCAATGAAGCACTTCCAAATAAATAAATAAATAAATAAAACCCCCAGTGGATGGCAAGTGTTTCATACGGTAACAAAATGCAGGAACACAGCCCCAAAGAATGACTTCTGCTGTTAAATTCGTAAAGGTCAGTTTGTCATATACATATCTAAGAATACAGTTTATATTTGATTTTATGTCTAGGCTTCCAACTGGGTGGTATTTCGAGCACCTGTTAGGAGTTTATATCATCAGCCCTGAGTCAGTGTGTTTGTGAGCCCTCTGGTTTTCCTAGCTTTTTGTGACCCACGTGGCTTATGTAAAGCCAAAATGACTTAAAGCATTAAATATTTTGCTTCCACCAAAACTTATTTGTAAAAATTCCGTCCTTATAGAAATAGGCATGTGCTTGATAAACACAGATTTTTATGATCTCTAATCTCAGCCTGCAGCCATCTCAGACAGATGGGTGTAAATAATTCAGCCTCCAGCCATCTCAGACAGATGGGTGTAAATAATGATTATAAAGACTTCAACAAAGACTGATTTTATGGTCCCCTCTGGGAAACTGTTCTGTACATTGTAGCAAAAACTTTAAGTTTAGTGTAAGTTTTACCCAATCTAACTAATTGGGAACTGTTCTATCTTAGAAGATTTCATAAGGAAATAATCAAGTTTTAAAATATTGATAAAAATTATAGTGATATTAAATGTGATAATGAAAATAGACTTAAAGGAAACACTTCATGATACATGGAATTCCTAGAACAAGAAGGAAATGTTTTCACCCAGATTGATATCATTGAAGACTTAGACTTAACTGCTTATACAATATAATTTTTATTGACCATACTATCTTGTTAGCGATGCACGCTTTGTTTTCAAATAAGAACAAGTAGCTTTGGATAACTTTCAGGTTTTTTGAATATTTCTACTTCCAAATATCTCTTTTATTACCTTACCTAAATCTTGCACTAGACCCTTAATAAAAAAGGAAAAAATATTAATAAATTGATGTGAATATGGTAAATCTTATATATTTGCAGTATATTAGGGAGAGAGAGGATTTTATTGGACTAAAGGATGAACCTGGTATGAGAGACAGATATCTTTTTTAAAAAAAAAAAAACTTAATGAGGGACCAGCAGGTGGCATGATGGTTAAGGTGCTCGACTCCCACATGACTGACAGCGGTTCAAGTCCTTACCTGGTGGCTTGCTTTCTCACTGTCTCTTTCTCGCTCACTTTCTGCCTGTCTCTCTCTGGTGAACACATGTGCCCTGTAGAAAATTAAATACTACTACTAATAAATAATTTTTTAATGAGTTAGTCCAAAGGTGACCTAGGGGGATAGAGACCAAGATTTCAAAGTCCAAAGGTGACCTAGGGGGATAGAGACCAAGAAGTAAAGTGATTGTAGGAAGAAAAAGAAAGCAAACAAAAATGTTCTGGAGCTGTGTTAACGTGTATGGACTTAGAGTCAAGAGTCACTGTTAGACATACAAGTATACACTTCAAAACAATGAAGAATTCTTTAAAAAAATATATATATACATATTTTGGAGAGGTTTTTGCTATAGGGTGTGTGCGCTCACCAGACAGACAGAGAGAGACAGAGAGACAGAAAGCAAGAAATCACCCCCCAGGGGGGATGGCCACGGCGCAATCCCTTCTCCTCCATTCTCCTCTCGGGATCTTGGGCACACATGCACACAAACCCAGCGTGAGTTTTAAGCCACTGGGTCCGGAACTTGAACTGCAGTCAACTACATGGGAGTCTAGCGACATAGCCATTACACCAACTGCTGGTCCCTTAAAAAAAAATGTATCAGTTTGACATTTCTGATATTCATGACACAACTGTAAAATACAGATTATATATAACAGGAACTTTTTCCAAAGTAAATAATTACTCCTTTATTATTGTAGTCTAAAAACAAATGGACTAAAAACTGACTATGACCAAGAGATAGGTAAAAGAGTATTCAATAATTTAATACAGGCAAATGAAAACTATTATAATAGAAAAAGGGACATTCATAAGTGGGAATTTTGACATGTTTTGCAAAATAGAATAAAAGAAATATATGGTCGGTAAGAATAAATAAAATAAATTATACATTAAAATATTTTATTGGGTCTAGAAGATGGCATGGTGGTAAAGGCACTGAACTCCTGCATGGCTGACTGCTGTTCAAGTCTCAGACCTGACGGCTTGTTTTTTCACTTTCCTTCTCTCTCTCTGGTCAAATTAAATAAGAATAATAATAAATAAAATTTAAAAATTATTCTTTAAAAATATTTTAACTTTTCTGATATTCATTACACAACTGGAAAATACAGATTAAATAAATGTAGGTCACAAAAATAAGAAAAATGTGGAACCATAAAGCAAGTCTCAGGAATAGACATATTTTTAAGTAATTGATATTACAATTATTTATTACACTATATCTTACCTACAAATGAATAACAGAATAATTAGAAAATTCAGAAATATAAGCAGTCTATTTCTAAACAATAAATGGGCCAGAATATTAAAAAAAAATTTTGAAAATATGCTGAAATTAGTAACAATCAGATGAAAACATTAACATGTTTCAAATACACATAAATCTTTATACATAAAATATTATGTTTAAAACCATAAAATTGTCAGGGACCAGCAGATGGCATAATGGTTAATTCACAAATATGTGGGTTACTCCCACATATTTGACTGTGGTTTGAGTCCCAGGCCCAATGGCTTGAAACTCACACCTGGTGCATATGTGTGTGTGCTCAAAATCCTGATAGGAGAATGGAGGAGAAGAGATTGTGGTGTGGCCATCCCCCGTGAAGAGTGATTTCTTGCTTTTTGTATCTCATCTCTCTCTGTCACTCCAGTTGTGCACATGCCCTACAGCAAAAATCTCTCTTAAAAAATATTTATGTATATGTGTGTGTGTGTGTGTGTGTATAAACATATAACCCCAGAAAATATCCCTGTGCCAAAAATAAAAGTGACATAAATTAAGACCTTACATCTTACACAACAATTAACTAAGGTGGACAATCAACACATTTATAAAGTGCAAAAATATATAATTTCTTGAAAAGAAACACATAGAAGGGATCAGCAGTTAGCATAATGGCTATGTTGTTGTACTCCCATATAATTGACTGTGGTTCAAGTTCCAGACCCATTGGCTTAAACTAACGCTGGGCGTATGTGCATGTGTGCCCAATATCCCAAGAGGAGAATGGAGGATTATGTATTGTGGCATGGCCATCCCCCTGGGTGGTGATTTATCGCTTTCTGTCTCTCTGTCTCTCTCTGTCTTTCTGGTAAGCCCATGTGCCCTATAACTAAAACCTCTAAAAAAAAAAAAAAAATAAAAAACAAGAAACACATAGAAGAAAATCTATATGACCTTGAGTTCAATGATACAGTTTTTTTAAATAAAGGCTACTTTTAAAATTTGCTTATTTATTTAAATTTGTTAATTAATATTATTATTATTAAATTTTCTATAGAGAACATGTGCTCAACAGAAAGAGACAGAGAGTGAGAGAGAGAGAGAGAGAGAGAGAGAGAGCAAGGGAAAGCAAACTGCCAGGTCCAGAACTCCAGCCATAGTTGACCATGTGGGAGTCCAGCACCTTAAACCCCTTGGCACCTGCTGGCCCCAATGATACAATTTTGATATTCCACCAACAATATCATTTATTAAAGAAAATTACTGATAGGAACCAGCAGTTGGTGTAATGGTTACATCACTGGACTCCCTCATAGTCAACTTCGGTTTGAGTCTCAAACCAGGTGCCTTAAAACATGCCAGGCATGTGTGCATGCATGCCTGAAGTCCCGAGAGTAGAAGAGAGAAGAAGGGATTGTAGTATGGCCATTACCTCAGGAGATGATTTCTTGCTTTCTGTATCTCTGACTGTGTCTCTCTGGTGAGCACACATGCCCTATAGCAAAAATCCCTCTTTTTTTTTTTTTTAGAAAAAGAGAAAGCCATTGATAAATTTGACATTGTTAAAATTATTATTATTATTTTTTTGCTCTGCATAAGACATGAGAATTAAAAGCAGGCCAAGCCCTTGGTAAAAGGATCTGGACACCACATGACTGACTGTGTGGCTCAAGTCCTGGCCCCAGAGGCTTGTGTGTATGTGTGCCCAAAATCCTGAAAGGAGAGAGAGACAGAAGAGAAGAGCTTATAGCATGACCACTACACATGATGAGGAGAGTTTTCTCAAGCTCCCTCCCCACCCCCTCTGGCTAGTGCTCACATGCTACCACAAAAATTAAAAAAAAAAAAAAAAATTAAGAAGAGAGAGAGATTGAGAGAAAACATAAAAAGCCATGGAACAGAAAACTTATTTTCACCATCTGATCAACGATTTTTAACCAAAATTCCCAAAGAGTCCTTTAAACGTATCATGTATACTGGGATTGAATAATGAGGTAAATAAAGGCAGCTGGTGGGAGCAAGATTTCTTACTTTTGAGTAAGAAAGTCAGAAATAAAACAGAGACAGGAGAGAATGACCCATGTGGTAATGAGAGTTGACAGTTGGAGAGATCCTGATAAACTTAGGTTTAATGCAGGTATAGATGGCGTTATGGATTGCATTTCATCTCCAAAGCTTTGTGAAGCCGGAAGCCCCACAATCTTACACTCGATGTGGGGGAAAGTGTTGTAGATTTAATTAGCTTGGATGAGGTCATAATGTAGGTTTCATCCAATATGAGTGTCATTTTTCTAAGAAGAAATGCAGAGACATAGACACTGAGGGTGGAATTCCATATGCCAACAGAGGCAGAAATTGAAGAACTCTTGCTGCAAGTGAAGGAAAGCCAAGGATTTCTAGAAGCAAGAAAGAGGTCAGGAACAACACTCTGCTATGAGTAGCTGACAGCAAGGAACAGCTGGCACCTTAATTTCAGACTTTGACCTTCAGAACCGGAATAGAACATGTTAGCCATCCACAGTGACTCACGTCATGGGACTTTGTCATTGCAGTCTGAGGAAACTAGACAGTTGGATGCCTCTAGAAATATTTATAAATAAAACACAAATATTTATTTGAATATGCCCTCTTTTGCAGTCAGCTGCAAGAAAGTTGAAGCAACAACAGCCCAGTAATAACAAGGATATTAAGTGTCCATATCTTGGTTTCTAAAACCATTTTCTAATAAATGGCTCATGAGAGATAGAGAAATGAGTAGGGCAGGTATTATATGATATGCCTGGAGAGTCTTGTTTTGTCAGACAGTAAGACAATGCAAAAAATAAAAGAAATTTAAAAAAAACTTCACTATGAGGGGATTCTATCAAAAGGACATAAGAGTCCATTGAAAGCTCTTAATAACAAAAGCTAGAACAAATTTAGCAATAAAGAAAATTAAGTAGCATTGATAATAACCCAAAGTCTGAAATAAATATATATAAATTCATTCTGATATAACTAACTGAGTAAGTAAATAGGGAAGAAAAAATTTGGTTTTTGTGCAGAAGGATTTCAAATACTTTTTTATAGATGTCCTGCACTCAATGTGGTAGACCTTAATCTACCATCTCTTTCAGTATGGCTTGTGCATAGTTACTTCCTTCCAGAGAGTACAACATGAAAAAGAGGGGGAGCAGGACCAGCAGATGACATAATGGCATAAGGGTTACACTGCTGGACTCCCACATTGCCAACGGCAATTCAAGTCCCAGACCTGGTGGCTTGAAACTCATGCCAGGTGTGTTTGCGTGCATGCCCAAAGTCCTGAGAGGAGAAGGGAGGAGAGAGGATTGCAACATGGCCAACCTCCAGGGAGGTGATTTTTCTGTTTCTCTGACTCTCTCTGTGTCTCTGGTGAGAGCACACACCATGTAGCAAAAATATCTAAAAAAATTGGGACCAGCAGTTAGTATAATGGTTATGTCACTGGACTCCCAGGTAGTCGGCTGTGCGGTTCGAGTCTTGGACCCGGTGGCTTAAACTCACGTCGGGCGGGTGTGTTGGCATGCCCAAGATCCCGAGAGGAGAATGGAGGAGAAGGGATTGCTGTGTGACCATCCCCCCTGGGGGGTGATTTTTTGCTTTCTGTCTTTCTCTGTCTTTCTGGAAAGCACACATGCCCTATAGCAAAAAAAAAAAAAAAAAAAAAAAAAAAAAAAAACCTCTCTAAAAAGAGAGATAGAGATAGATAGAGAGAGAGAGAGAGAGAGAGAGAGAGAGAGAGAAGAAAAAGAGGGGGGGGGAAAGAACTATAAAACCTCAGACAAGGTTAACATCAGAAACAAGATCATCTTGTAAGTGTGTATGCTTGATTTCTTGTGATAAGACTTCACTCTGCCTTTGTAATCTTCATGTCCAGAGCCTATAACTCCAGATTAATCATGACAGAACATTGGATAAATCTCAGATGAGGGACATTTTACAAATTATCTGACTAATACTCCTCAAATGTGTCAATAAGTTCTCAGTGAATATCTTCAAAAACAATATCATACAAGGAGGGACTATGAAGAAAACCTTTGGGATTTAGTAATTTTCTATGTCTTCAGTGCAAAGGGATTCTTATTTTAAACATCTATTGAGATACGCTATTAAGATGTATGCACTTGGTGAATGTGTTTTAATAATACTTCCTGAGATAAAAGCATTCTGCTGCAACTCTAATATTGATGTGTATCAGAGAATAAAATACTGAGAAAGTGGTCATTATAATATATCTAGGACCAGCAGGTGGCATGGTGGTTAAGGCACTGGACTCTCCCACATGGCTGACCATGGTTCGAGTCCTGAACCTGGCGCTCGCTTTCTCATTTTCTCTACGTGTGTGTGTGTGTGTGTGTGTGTGTGTGTGTGTTCAAATTAAAATAAATGAATGAGTAAATACAATTAAAATATCAAATAATTTAAATTGTACTCATCATCCAATAAAACTATTTCAGGATCTTTGGGGTAGAACCTCTAAAATACTTTGGACAATCATAAAGTAGAAGAAATTCAATGCTAGGAAATTTTAAAAAATTAGTGTAGGGAACCAGCAGTTAGTGTAATGGCTATGTCGCTGGACTCCCATGTAGTCGACCACGGTTTGCGTCTCGGACCCGGTGGCTTACAACTCACGCCGGGCGCGTGTGCGTGCGTGCCCAAGATCCTGAGAGGAGAATGGAGGAGAAGGGATTGCGGCGTGACCATCCCCCCTGGGGGGTGATTTCTCGCTTTTTGTCTCTCTTTCTCTCTCTGTCTGTCTGGCGAGCGCACGCGCCCTATAGCGAAAAACCTCTCCAAAAAAAAAAAAAAAAAAAAAGAAAAAAAAATTAGTGTAAACATAGTTCATCAATCAAAATCCAAAGTGCATTCTATTTTAAAAAATATTTTATAGAAGGACCAGCAGGTGACATGGTGGTTTAGGCACTGGATTCCCACATGGTCGACTGTGGTTTGAATCCCATACCTGGTGACCTGCTTCCTCACTTTCCTCTCTCTCTCTCTCTCTCTTTTTTTCCTCTTTTTTTTTTTTTTTTTTTTTTGAGAGGTTTTCACTATAGGGCGCGTGCGCTCGCCAGACAGACAGAGAGAGACATAGAGACAGAAAGTGAGAAATCACCCCCCAGGGGGGATGGTCACGCCGCAATCCCTTCTCCATTCTCCTCTCGGGATCTTGGGCACGCATGCACATGTCCCCGGCGTGAGTTTTAAGCCACCGGGTCCGAGACGCGAACCGCGGTCGACTACGTGGGAGTCCAGCGACATAGCCATTACGCTAACTGCTGGTTCCCTCTCTCTCTCTTTTTTTCTGGTGAATGCATATACCCTATAGCAAATTAAATATAATAATAAATTAAAGTAACTGAATAATTATTTATAAAATGTTATATAAAAATACATTATATTGTTAAAAACACACACAAAATTGAAAATGTGTACGGGATGTAAAAGGCAGTTCAAATTCCGTGCCTTCATTTATAACTGAGAAGATCATAGTAAGAAGGTGTTTACACTTTATCCCAACACAAACCCTGTTAATCGAATATTCTCACTAAATTCTCAATGTTAATAACATTAGATAGGGAAATAATATCAATTTTAGCATCTTGAATTTCAACCCAGATGGAGCTTAGTGCTCAAAAAAGATGAGAATTAAATCTCTCTGTTCTGTTCTCTTGGGCATAATTAAATAACATCAAATTAGAAAAGAAGAGTAACGACATGTTCCTCTACATTCAGCTCCCTGGGGTGCAAGACCAATGGAAGACACACTATGCTGATGTATTATTATTTTTCTTACATTCCTCAACAAGTAAATGTCTTTATCATAGATCATATTTTTAATTCTATGTGAATATCCCAGAAATAAATGAAATAGGTGCATATTCTTGAAATACCAAGAAAAATAGCTCAGAAAAATTAAGACAAGGGTTACGACCTATCCTCTCTCAGAAGAGTAAATAAAAAAACTGTTACGATTTCAAAATAATTTTGTGCATAATAGTCACCCTAAAAAATGGCTACAATAAAATCTTGCCTCCAGATTCTTCACATATTATGGGAATTTATTTGATTGTATCAGTGCAATTTTAAACCATAGCATATAAAAAATTCATTAAAAACTAGGGATTTTTTTTTTTTTTAGAGAGAGATTTTTGGTATAGGGTACATGAGTTAGACAGAGAGACAGAACGTGAGAAATCACCCTCTGGGGGGTGGTCCTGCTGTAATCTCTTTCCCTCATTCTCCTCTTGGGATCCCAGGCACACTTGGAGTGAGTTTGAAACGACTAGGTCTGGGACTCGAACCCTGATTGACTACGTGGGATTCCAGAGATACATTACACCATCTGCAGGTCCCATCAGGGAGATTTTTGAAAGACATAACTTAGGTTTCTTTTTTCCTACTTAGTGTATATTCACAATGGCAAATTGAGTGAAAAAGATTCCCCCATTTACGTGCTGAGATCTGGAAAGAGGTCAAAGACCAAATATAGTACCTTCTCTTTTTTTTAGATCAAACTCAAAAATTGAAAGCCTTTGGTCATAGATCTGAATGTAGTGATTCCTTAGAAATGCTTGGTCTGTGAAGGTCCTTAGATTCTCTTATCAGCCAGGGTAGGATTGCCCAGCAATGCTTGCTCCCAAGATGCTAAGCAGTTGCTAAGAATTAAGTTTCCTCCCTCTCCAAGACTAGCATTAAATATGAAGGACAGGTGAAAAAATGCCTTCTTCTCAGTAGCAAGAAACAGGACCAAGAAATAAGATAATGCTATGTTGCTAGCGAAAGGATCAAAGCCTATAGCTTCTTCCACTATGGTCATTCAGGCTCCCAAAGAAGCAGGAAAGCAAAACAAAAGTCATACTAAGCTTGGTATTTAACCACCTAGAAGAACAACAGATCGATCAAAACAGGGCTCTACTGAAAAGAATGGGTGGGATGAAGGAAAGGCAATCTGGAAAATGGAAACAGTAACAACAAATAAAAGCAGTGATGTTCTTAGGGCTGGCCCCATAGCCTGCCTTTAGCACCGTGCATTGGGAAGCAGATCCCTTGTGACTGATGGTGATTTGAATTCTGGCTTCAGTGACTTGAAAAACAAGGTGGGTGTTTATGCATGGGTGCCCAAAATCCTGACAGGAAGAAGAAATAAGAGGAAAAAGAAATGCAGTGTGGTCATGCACATACTTTCTCTCTGTGTGTGTCTTTCTTCCTTCTTCCCTCCCTCCCTCTGGTTAGCACAATCACCCCTGGAAATTAAAAAAAAAAAAAAAAAAAAAAAATTGAAGACAGAGGCAGTGAGAAATCACTCACCAAGAGGAATGGCCATGCCACAATCCCTTCTCCTTCACTCTCTCCTGGGATCTTGGGCACCCACACACACCATGATTTTCAAGCTTCCAGGTCCAGGACTTGAAATGCAGTTGGCTATGTGGGAGTCCATTGCCTTAACCACCATGCCACCTGTTGGCCCCTGTAGTTAACTATATTAAAGTCACAGAAACAGATGTTCACAAGATCAGAAAGTGTGCCTTTTGAACAGCACAGATCAGGCAACTCGAAGGGATTTTCAGATCCATTATTCAGAAATAGTTATACGAAGGAAGCATTTGGTGAAAACTTTCTACTGTCACACTATGGTTGCATCTTTAAAGGGATTCTGATAAAGTCAAGTTCAGGTGCAGAATGTCTCCACGTCTAATGTTCATAATGTATGCCAGGAAATAAGAAAATAAAACAGAATTGCCATTACCACGACTGCACCTTAGATAACAGACTAAATTATTCAGAAGATGGATATCAAATGAATGTTTCAGAAAATACATATAAGAGTATGAAGAAGGGAATCAAGGGAGAAAAAAAGCAAAACATTAACAAAACAAAAATAGAAAATTATCTGTTGCTGGTATGTATGGTAGTATCTTTGGCTGGACTAATATGTAGCATATTGATGCTGGAAAGATTCATTCTACATGCTGTAAAGGTGTACAGTAATTAAATGTAACAAAATTAAAAAAAGATGTATGAAGTACTTCAGAAAGTAGAAGGGAAGACAAGCATCTAAGAAAGAAACAAAATGAAATTACTTAGTAACTGCAAAATGAGAGAGCATAGACTAGTTTCAGCTAGCACATTAGTAGCAATGGACAGATTCTTTTACTTAACGAAACTGTATGGCTTACTAGTTATTATGCTTATAGGAAGAGAGTATTTTGTGACATGAGATTGAGATATCAGAAAAAAATATTGTATCAGAAAGACGGTGGGGGATGCACACAGTACCATCAATGTGATCCCCAGGGAGAGCTCTGGAAACGTGGTAGAAATGTGAGATGGCTTCTAAGGTTTACCCTAGGAAATCAGCCTTGACTAGTGCATCTAATCAGATAAATCAAAGAGACAAAACAGAATGGTCATCAGGCCTGCAAAGTTTGACTAGGATAAGAATAAGTGAATATCTATATTTAATAAATAAATGTTTGAAACTTTCAAAGTTAAAGGAACCAAGAAAACACAAGACCATGCAGGAGTAGCATCCCTTATTCCCTGTCTAAGAAAGAGGGAGAACTAAACCCATTCATGCCGGACGGTTTACGGACTATCTTTAAGGAGAAGATGCTTTTTTTTTTTGGAAAGGTTTTTGCTATAGGGCGCGTGCACTCACCAGACAGACAGAGACAGACAGAGAGACAGAAAGCGAGAAATCACCCCCCCAGGGAGGATGGCCACGCCGCAGTCCCTTCTCCTCCATTCTCCTCTCGGGATCTTGGGCACACACACACGCACCCGGCGTGAGTTTTAAGCCACCGGCTCTGGGACGTGAACCTTGGTTGACTACATGGGGGTCCAGCGACATAGCCATTACACTGACTGCTGGCCCCGAGAAGATGATTTTAAGTAGCTTAAATCCAACAATTCCTTTAGCCACATCAATGTTTCTATTGTGTGGTGAATGCATTAGACTATCAGAATCTATGGATATGAAATATTTGGGTTATATGGATATTTTTTTGTTCTGATGTCATCACAAAAAATAGTAGTAACATAATAGTAATTTATAGGGATGGTGCAAATCACAGATATGAGGGTACCTTCAAATAGTTCATGGAAAGTACATAGGGGAAAAAAACTAGGTATGGATTTCCATGTTTAATTTGTAGCAAAGCAGACTTGTAGTTTATTTCCATTTTCCCACAAACTTTTTGAAATTCTCTGATACTGATATGCCAGTGTCAATCATTTACGCGTATTCTCTCATTTGATTTTCATCACAACTTTGAATTCTATTTTTAGCCCCCTTTTTGCTGATAGGGAAATGAAAGCAAAGAACAATTGGATTACTGGATTAAAACTTGTCCATTTGTACACTATATTTGTAATTTCTGTGATCTGCTGCCTGCTTGTTTTAAGTAGGGCTTACTCACGAGGAAAAATTCACAAATGTTGTAATATTTTTATTATTTTGGCCTTTTTGAAATGAATTTTTAGTTAATAAATTCTGATTATGATTTGTCTTTTCCCACAGTTGGTATGAAAAAATAACCCCTTTGACAATTGCATTTTCACTGGGAAGTAGTAGTAAGTGACCATTTGGAATTTAATGTCAAAAAAGGAATAGAAAGCAACTTTTACTGATAGGAATAAATGTCTTTGAGTTGGTGGCAAATTAAAAAAAAATAATAAAGGAGAAGACAGGGTGCAGTGGCCAGATGCAATACTTTATGAGGCAATCTACATGGGAAGGTTCCCAGTTCAAGTCCTGAGACTTCCTGAATATTCCAGACACACCATCTCTCTGATCCTGGGCAGACTGAAGGCTGCGAGTGGATCACAGTGTCAAGATCACTTTGGGGGAACTTTCTTCCTCTCTCTGTCTCTCTCATTCATGGAAAAAAAATTAATGAACTGAAAAAAAAAGAAAAGAAGTAACAGAAAGGTTATTACTCTTTTGATATGGTAAAATATTTTATACATCACAAATGTAAAGCTTTTATGCACATTATACACACAGAATATTATGACAAATTTTCTAATAACAGAAAATCAAATATGAGTAGTCAATAGACTGTTAAAGTTTATAAATAGGTCATAAATATTAAGTATAAGGTGAGGGGGACCAGCAGATGGTGAAATGGTTTGATCACTGGACTCCCACGTGGTCGACCACTGTTCCAGTCCTGGTCCCAGTGGCTTGAACTCATGCCAGGCACATGTGCATGCTTGCCCAAAGTCCTGAGAGGAGAATGGAGGAGAAGGGATTGCAGCGTGGCCATCTCCTCAGGGGGTGATTTCTCACTTTCCCTCTTACTGTCTTTGTCTTTTTCTCCCTCTCTACAGAGAGTGCACATGCCCTATGACCAAAAAAAATAGGGGAATAGACTCTAGTGTATTAATCATGTACAGTTATTCTCTGTACTGAATTTCAGAGCAAAACATAATTATTATCTTAAAAATTGTCTGAAAAGAAATTTATAGATAGTTTAACTGGGACTAATGCATACAGTTAGGGCACCTGCTGTCATCATTTGTTATTCATAAAAAATTATGTAGGATGAAAAATAAGATACTCAGCTATTCCTAGTATATGTATATGTTTGAAATGTATATTATGTACATATATTGAGTTATCTTGTATACATATATACATATTATACACCATTACATAGATTTCATATTAATTATTTAAACACAACATATAATACATAAAATGCATGAAATATTGTAAGCAAAGACACAAAATCAAGTGAAATTTATTAAATATAGCCATTTACAAATTGGAAACAACATTCACACTTATTAAACTTTCACAATGTAACTATTTTCCAGTTATATTATATATATTATATACATAGTGATATATTTACTTATAAAATCTTTTACAGAAAGTCATCATATCCATGAAATGCAAAGGAAAATGTAGAGTGGACTTACACTAATAAAAACTTGACAAATCCAGTTCATGAATTTGGAAAATTATCAAATGAAAATAGGGAAGACAAGTCCATGCCAGCTAATTTCCAGAACAAATTAAGAATACAGGCAGGTACAAGATGAGTCTTATAATAGTTGGCAAGTGCACAGCAATTACCTAACTACAGAAGATGCTGTAAATCAGCTCAACCTAACAATGTTAGCAATGACCACATTTCAGAATGAACACCACAGCTATATAAAGAATCAAGACAAAGATATTGATATTTTATGCATTTTATGTTTTATATATTGTGTTAAAATCATTAACACGCAGGTGCTATTTTACTGAACAGTTGTATAATGGAGTCGGTGTGTTTTTCTTTTGACCTGCTTCATCAAATATCCTGAATTTCTATCATGCTAGTGTTCCACATCTCTTGTGATTCTTCCAAAAATGAATAATTTTTTATGGCTATTATTTTATTATTATTATCATTGTTCCTAATGATAATCACTTATTTTTTTCTTTTTAATACTCAACATTCTCATCTCAAATGTTTTTTAAGATATAGGATCTGTTCCTTTACCAATATGCTTGATAATCTATCCTGGAATGTACTGTTTAGTAAACTTTTTTTTCACCTTTCTGGAGTTACAACTTTATTTACTCCATGTTAACTTGTGGTACTTCACTTTAATAACTTCTTGCCTCTCTCAACAGGTTTTCACACTCAACTGCAAGTACTTTTAGTGTCCTAAGATATAATTCACAGAGATCAAGAGATTTAAAATAATTTACAGCAGCTATCTGCTTTTCAAAAATCTCATTTATTTTGAGCCTCAATTTTCTATTTCAAATATTTGTTCTATGTCTACAAGACATTTTCAAATAAATGTACTATCAACACCTCAAACTCCGCATAATCAAAAGTACATTTGTCATCTCCATATCTTCTTTCCCAATACACAAAGAAACACCACATTTTTTGCTTTTTGACGATTATTTATTACATTATTTTGAGTAACATAATAGTTAAATAATTAGTATACATTATCATTTTATATTTGCAAGCAAAGTCACACCCATTCCAATTATAAAACCAAGATAAGCAGCCAAATTGTTTAATTGTTAGTGTTTTATGAAAATCATTGAAATGAATGATCATACTAGAAAAGCATAGTGGCAAGTGTTAAATATTTTCAACTATCAGGAAACTACTTTGAACTTACATTGAAGGAATCTTCAGAAAAGAATACAAAAGCAGACAAGAGTAGTTTAGTAAGAGCTCTCAAAGCTGACTTAGTGGCACAGCGGTAACACACTGCTCCAACCATGCCCCATCTACGTGGAAGATGGTGGTTTGGATCCCTACTTAACTGGCACACTTGGTTCCAGGTTGACCTGTACACGTTAGTGCCTCTCCGTGGTCCTGGCCAGCTGAGAAAGCTACAGGGATCTCTGTTTGAGACCCTGTTCAGGGTGTCTGGGTTTCTCTTTGTCTCCTTCTTTACCTCCCTCTCTCACTCATGAAAGAAAAAACTTAAAAGAAATGGTCTGAAGCCAGCAGGTGGCATAGTGGTTAAGGCACTGGACTTCTGCATGGCAAACTGCAGTTCAAGTCTTGGACCTGGCCTCTCGAAATTCACTGGGCATGAGTGTGAATGCCCAAAGTCCCAAGAAGAAAATGAAGGAGAATAGACTGTGGTAGTATGGCCATTCTCCCTTGGGGAGTGATTTCTCGCTGTTTCTCTCATTGTCTCTCTCTGTTTATCCAGCAAATGCATGCCCCCTATAGCAAAATTCTCTCCAAAAACAAACAAGCAAACAAACAAATAAAAAGAAGAAAAGAAAGAAGAGAAAGAGAAAGGAAGAAGAAAGAAAAAGAAAGGATCTACAACGACTTTCTTTTCTCCCTAACATCTGAATAATATTATTCTATGGCAGCTTTTTTTAAAAAAAATTATTTTATTTATATACTTTTTATTATTATTCTTACATTAAATCACTATACATCATTTAGATTGTGAAGAGACTTTACCCAGCGTGATATACACCTCAGTCCAGCCCAGTTGAGACCACCATGGAATACTATCCAGCTTTTATTCAAAAAGAATCTGAAGGAAGAGGATTATGATTTCCCTGTATGATGTCTCAAGGCAGCATTTCACAAGGGGGAGACCACTAATAGACGGTATGAATATATAGTCCTCTTCTTGCTCACAGTATCCGAATTTTTAGCAGAATGAGCTGTCCATAGTGGTGACATGCCCCATACCGCAGTTCCAGCTTTCCCTTCTGTAGTAGCCCGGCTCTGAATGAGCTTGGAACCATACTGGTATTCTGAGCATTACCCCAGAAAGAAAGCTATCTTCCTAGTTCTTCAGCCTATTTCTCAGAACACACATGGGAGGACCAGAACTACAGCAGTCATGTGGAACAAGAAGGCGAAGAACAAAACCAGGACAGCGTGTGCAGTGAGCTGGAAACAGCCTGATGCTTGAAGACTTTATGGAACCGTATTCCATATTTACACAGTCACTGCTTTGGTTCTTTCTTTTTTTCTCTTTTTCTTTCTTCTTTCTTCCTTTCCTTCTTTTAAAAGAGAGAAATAAATGCGTGTGTAATTTAATTCTGTGTCATTAAGGAGTTGAGGGGATGAGACTCTGTTATAGGCTCCTGAACTTATCCTAATTCATAATGAAATCCTAATAAATGCACTTTTTCTTTGGGGTACTAATATTTTCAATAACCATATATCTGAAGTATGGCCATTTTTGAGACTTATTTCAAGATAACTAAATGGTGTGTGCTAAGAAAATCAAAACCAAGATTATAAATCGTATTTCCAGTTGAATTCATATGAATATGATTGGGTAAAAATGATTTAAATATTTTTTGCTTTTTCTCAAAAATATTTATTTAAAAAAAATATTTTGCCAGAGGACACATATATTCACCTGGAAGAGACAGAGAAATAAAGAGAAAGTAGCATTCATGAGAGATGGTCATGTTGTAATCCCTTCTCCTCCTACATTTCCTCTCTTCAGGATATTGGGTATGCACATACACACATACCCAGTACGTTTTTCAAGCAAGTGGGTCCAGGATTTGAATCACAAAACTAGCCAGGTGGATTCTAGCCCCTTAAACCACCATGCCGGGAGGCTGGCCCAACATAAATCTTAGCATTAATTCATAATATAAGAAAAATAAATATATATATTTTTTCAGTGTAAAAATCTTTAAAAATCCTTAAAGAAAGAAGAGATTTGCTTAAGCATATTCAGAACCCATAGGTAAATTTATCTAAAATTAAGTAATAAGGATATCTAATGAAAACAGACCATTAATCAGTAATAAACACAATGAATAAACAAATACACAAAGACAGTACACACTCACACATCTTAAAAAAAATCTGAGGTACTAATATTTGTTTTTTAATGAAAGGTGTAAAGTTAAACAGGACTCAAAAATTGTTTGCATTTAATTCTAAGTATATTGAATAAGAATGAGAGTTGTAATTTTGCAGAGTAATATAAAATTTTAAAAAGTCAAACTTAGAACAAAATCACTTGATAATCATTTATAAATAAGTCATTTGGCAAATTAACTTATTTAATGACATTTACTGTAAGGTCGTTTTATCCCATTAGCTTAAAGATAATTTAATGTTGTTTCATCTCTGTGATTATATACTCCCAAAGTGCAAATTCATTAAAAGCATAATATATCCCCTCAAGCAATTTTTGAATTTTGCTTAAAAGCTAAAGTGAGTAGAAATATGTTTTTCCCCTATAATTCTTATCCTTACTTCTGCAAATCAGATAATTTGTATTACTTAAACTAACATTTCAGACAAAATAAGTGTAAAGATGGCTCTGCAACTGTGTTACATTATATTTTTGAATAATGCTGCATTCTGTAAGTTACTTCTCGCAAAATTCAGATGAAATTGAAGCCAGGTGGACCAAAGAAATTGTTTTAACTAAACCTTAAATTGTCTATTCAGTTTTTGACATATAACATTTCTGATAAACTCTCAATATCAGCAAATTACAAGTAATTTATTGTTAAGTTTAATGTATTTTCTGAAATCTTTGCTTTCTCTTCTAGTTTTTGGACTATTAATATTTAAGTAATTAACAATCCATGTTTCTCTGAGATTATTTATTTATTTATTAGAAAGAGATATTTTTGCTATAGGGCACATGTGCTCGTCAGAGAAACAGAGACAGAAAGACAGAAAGCGAGAAATCACCCCCCCCCCCCTCCAGGAGGGATGGACATATTGCAATCCCTTCTCCTCCATTCTCCTCTTGGGATTTTGGGTATGCACACATACATACCTGGCATGAGTTTTAAGCCTCCAGGTCTAGGACTTGAACCATGTTTGACTATATGGGAGTTCAGTAATGTAACCATTATGCCAATTGCTGGTCCCTACTGGAGAACATTTTTGAGAAAATGATTGTATAAAGCTGACAGTTAAATAAAAGTTACTGTAATAACATTAATGTGTGCAATTGTGTATATTTTTGTAGATATTTATATAAACTCTCTACATACTTGCTTTAGAAAAATTAAAGAGTTAAAGAGATAATGTCATAACTTCAGAAATTAAGTTTCTTTATGTAATTTTTTCACTCATTTTAGAAAATGTGTTATTTTTAATTTACTGAAAATTACTCTTCCAATTTTAATTCTCATTCTTATTCAACACTCTCAGAATTAAATACAAACAATTTTTGAGTTCTGTTTAACTTTACACCTTTCACTATAAGTTTTTGGGGCCAGCAGATAGTGTAGTGATTATGTCACTGGACTCCCAGATAGCCAAACATGGTTTAAGTCCTGAACCTAGCAGCTTGAAACTCATGCCAGTGCGTGTGTGTGTGCATGCCCACGACCCCAAAAGGAGAATGGAGGAGAAGGGATTGATGTATGGCCATCCCCCCTGAGGGGGGGCTGATTTCTCACTCTCCTCACTGTCTCTGTCTCCCTCTCCAGTCAGCACACATGCCCAAAGGCAAAAACCTTAAAAAACAAAAAAGCCATCAGCCATCCTGAGATCAAGGCAGGTGTGCCAGCCGTACTCAAGAAAATCTCTGGACGTGAACCTGGAACCTGGAACCCAACCATGATGGGATGGACAAATGGAGGAAAGGGATTAAGGCATGACCACATCCCACTGCGGCTAGAGAGAGTTTTATTCTCCCCTTATCTCTTCCCCACCTCTTCATGAGCACACTTGGCCTCTGGCAATAAAAAGAAAAAAGAAAGAAACAGAAATATAATGTCAGGCATGAAGGATCATAAACATTCCAGACAATAACATGAGTTTAATTTTTTCATTATAATTATATTCAGATGTCATTTTAATGATCTTAGTCATGGAGTGATATGATGTGATTTTTTTTTTTTTAAGAGATCATTCCAGCTGCCTTGTGAGTAATGAACCACACAAAGGCTACTTTCTGAAATCACAGAATTAAATTTCTCCCATTAAGAGTACCAGTATGCTTGCTGGGAAATGTTTTCTAAGTGACTATATTTTCAGTTTTAATTATTATAAGTACATTATTAAATTATACTTTTTCTGCTCTTCTTCTTTTTTCTTTCTTCTTTTTCTAGAAGTTTTTGCCTTAGGGTGAATGCATTTACTGGAGAAATCTAGACAGACACAATGAGAGGGACAGTGAGAAATAACCACCCCCACCCACCCCTAGGAGGGAATGGCCACATCACAATCTCTTCTCCATTTTCCTACTGGGATCTTTAGCATGCATACACATGCACCCAGTGTGAGTTTCAAATCACCAGGTCCAGGACTTGAACTGTGATGGGTAATGTGGGAGTCCAGCGACATGATTGCTACACCATCTGCTGGCTCCCTGCTTTCTTTTATAAATGATATACTACAACAAAACTAGGTTTTAAAATTCACAAAGAAATAAACTAAATATTATTTAATTTTAGTAACCTATTTTTAGCAGAAGTTATTTTATAGACAAATGTGCATGATTATTCTTATAATTTATAAAAATTCATGTGCTTAAAATTTTTTTATACTTGTTATGAGGTATACATTTTTAAAAAATTTGTGCCAAAATTATTCAGACAATGTTTTTTCTGAGGATTATTTCTTGGTCTAGGTCTTAGTTTGCTGGGAATACCATGATCCTCCTTATTCTTTATCAGACATATAACAAGTTCATACCAGTCTCTCGATATGTCTGTTCTCATTGAAAATACTATTTTCCTATGAAAATTAATAAAAATAACAAAATAAATCAGTATTGAATGAATTTGGGATTAGGATAACTCCTTTTTAAATTAAATTATTTTTCAGTGAATATATGAACCTGAGTGAAATGTTTCTTTTTAGGTTAATATGTGCTATAAAAATTATAGAAATGTGATATTAGTGTTAGACTAGATAGAAGGAATAAGTAGAAATTACAGAAATTTTAAGGAAAAATAGTGTGTAGTATTGGTAAATGCTGATATAATCTAGTATTTAATAATATATATGGTTTTATAATATACATTATACACACATGTACATCAGTATAGACATGATTGATATTCAGTATGTCATATTGATACAATTGTCTTACAACCTGCAGAAAACAATAAATTTAAACTTGATCATACGTGATATTATAAACAGAAAATACAAATGTGGTTTAATCATTAAATATAAGCCATATGGCCATGAAGGCACTAAACTTGAAAAGGTGGATATTTACATAATTTTACAAGAAGAAAGTATAAAGCTGTTCCAAGGGCAAAATGAAACCTATTCTGTTATATATCTATCCCAAAAATATAAACTTCAAATCCAAAATATAAATGTAACAAAAATCAAGTGACCAATCAACAGTGATGATTCTATTATATACAATTTCTGAAAATAATAACTTTTAAAAATAATTCCAAATCAATTTTTAAAGGGTAAACATCCAAAATAATGAGCAATTCTAACGAATCTCATTTTATCCATACAAGTTAGCCTTAGATATTATTTGCCCTAAATACTATCTGTTCTATCCTTCTTATATTGAATTTTTTAGTATTTTTAATTTTTGCGTAAGTCATTTAGAATACTACACTACAACATTTTGCCTAGCTTTGTAATTATTAGGGAAAAGTACATATTTTTCAGTATAAAATATTCTCTGCAGTTTATAACAATTAATATCATAATTTGGAGCATTTAGGTCATTTAATTTCAATGTGATTATTGACATAAAAGGTTTTATAGTTATTATCAGTGTCTTCTCTTACTTGACAAGATATACAAGATCGTAAACCATTACTAAAGCTCTTACATAATATCTCAAATCAGGTATTCAAGAAAAAGTAAGACAACAATAGAACCTATTGATAAATATAAAACATAATTTTTAAGTGAAATTTTTATTCCTTGGTCAATAATAATATTTTAAAGGTATATATATACACATATATATTTATATCTTGCCATATATATGCTTATGTATATATGCTTAGTTACATAAGCATATATAGAAACATGTATGCATATATATGCTTAATTATATAGGGAGGGGAGGAGAGCTTGTGAATGTCAATAGAATGCACATACACCTTCTAACTGTTGATTAGGGTTTCGTTAGTCATCAAGATACATAATTTACCATTTACATTGGTATTAAAATGCCTCCATTTGACATTCTGTCACTCACGATGATGAATAGAAATGCAATTGCATTAGCAATCAACTGATGAGCAGTAAAACATAAAGACTAAGAAAAATATCTAAACATCGATTGCGTATCTAGATAGAAGACAAACACTAGAAGGATCAACAAGCCATGTGTATGAAAGTCTAAGTATTTAAGGAAACTGCACACACTTATATACATATGTGAGTGTGTGTGTGTGTGTGTGTCATTGTCAGGAAGTGTCATTTGGGGGAAATTACGTAAAGCTCAATTTATTAGTTCTTACTCTCTTTCTAAAATCATTCTATGTATTTTATACATTTAGAATATTTTAAATCTTGGGACCAGCAGATGATGTAATGGTTATGCCACTGGACTTCCACATAATTGATTCCTGTTTGAGTCCTGGACCTGGTGGCTTAAAACTCACACCAGGCACGGATGCATGCCTGTCCAAAATTCCAAGATAAGAATGGAGGAGAAGGGTTTGGGGAATAGCCACCCTCCCCTCCCCGGAGGGCAACTTCTTGCTTTCTGTCTCTCTGGTGAGCACACAAGCCCTAGAACAAAAATATCTCTCAAAAAAATTGTTTTTAAATCTCATGACTACTTTATGAAAAATGTGATTATTTCCATTTTATTGCTGAGACACAGAAATATCAAGTAATTTACACGGTGTCACCCAGCAGGTAAGTGTCTCTACATGTTCCCCAAAGCAGTGCTATTAAGGAGGAGAGGGAGCTAGGAAACACCTCTGTGAGGAGACCATGGGCTCATAACTGAGCAGCCTCAAAACAGGTGTATTAGAAAGTACAAACAGCAACCTCTATACGCAAGTTCAAGTTATAATCTATACAGCAGACAAGAGGAAACAAAGTCTGACCTCAGGATTTGATTTTCTAGATGTCACAGTAGGACAGACAGGCAGGAAAATCACCCATATAGCAGTTTCTATGGAAAGATTGATAATTGCATAAATGAGGTTAAAAAAAAAATAGAGGAATCTGTGTGTGCTTTACTAAGAAGGAAACATGGCACTGGGAAAGAAGACTCCATGAGTACTGACCATTCTTGAGATCAAGGAATGGAAAAGCATTCAAGGATTTTCTTTTATGTTCTGCCTAGGGGGGAAAAAAGAAAGAGAGAAATGAGGAAAAGACGGGAAAATAGGAAGGGATAAATGAAGGAAGGACAGGAGAGAGGGATGGACAGATAGAACAAAGAGGGAAAGAAGGAGAAAGGAAGGAAGGAAGGAAGGAAGGAAGGAAGGAAGGAAGGAAGGAAGGAAGGAAGGAAGAAAGAAAGAAAGAAAGAAAGAAAAGAAAGAAAGAAAGAAAGAAAGAAAGAAGGAAAGAAGGAAGGAAAGAAGAGAAAGAAAGAAAGAAAGAAAGAAAGAAAGAAAGAAAGAAAGAAAGAAAAGAAGGAAGGAAAGAAGAGAAAGAAAGGAGAGAGGAAGGAAGGGAAAGAAAGGAGGAAGCAAGCTCCATAAATTTCATTACTGTAGATCTCACCATAAATGTCAGTGAACTTTTCTGGCCATTTCGATCTGGACACCATCTCTCAAACAGCTTAGTTGTCTCTTTCTCCATACTTCACACACATGTCTTTCCCTTTTTACATGATTTTTAAACCAACGATTCTCTCTTCAAAGACAACTCAGGTAGTACCTGAACTGTAATGTCACATCTATTCCATGCCTACAGAAAACCTCTGATTAATTGCAGAGCACACACAGATCAGATGTGAAGTTATTCCCTACATTAGCCTATTAAATATGAACTGAGTGCGTCTCATGGACCAGGCAGTGTAATCAGTTTGAAAACAGAAAGATCAAATGTATTCATCACACTCATGATTCAGATTGTAAAATAATTAAGGAAATCAACTAAACTGCAAGGCAAAAGTGATTTTGAAGAGTCACTGAATGTGGGGCCAGCAGATGGCATAATAGTTGCATCGCTGTACTCCCACTTTGTTGACCACAGTACGAGTCCCGAAGCTGGCAGCTAAAACTCATGCCAGGCATATGTGCATGCATGCCCAAAATTCCAAGAGAAGCATGGAGGAGAAGGGATTGTGGCTGGCCATCCCCCTAGGGGGGTGATTTCTCACTTTTTGTCTCTCTGTTTCTCCAGCGAGCACATGTGCCTTATAGCAGAAATCTCTAAAAAAAAAAAAAAAAAAAAAAAAAAAAAAAAAAAAGATTCACTTAACGCAAAAAGAAGCCTTTCAGAGATTTCTGCAGTTCATCGGTGTAGGTCCAGGGAAAGTGCTCTAAAATAAACAGTGTTTGAACTGAGAAAGATAGGATGAACAAACAGGCAGAGGTGAACCATCGCACAGTTCAGTTTGTAGACTGCGAACAAGGATTCCATGCAAGATTATATGTAAGTAGAAAATTAGTGGAAAGAGAGAAAATGAGACAGTTTTGGACACCATGCTTTATACCGAGAGTTTGGGGAAGACACTCAGGGCTTTTGAGTAGAAAAGTATCTTGATCAAATTTACTTTTTAGAAAGGTCATTGTAGGGAGTAGTGAGGAGAATACATTACATGGGAGACAGTTGAGAAGGAGAAGTAGCTATGATCTTTTCCTCGGGAATACACATGAGACGTGGTGAGACTAAACCCAGGCAATGAGAGCTCAATGAGAAAAGAAATTACAAAACAATGAGCGATGTGATAGAATATGTAAACTAAGAGATACGGGACTCCAAGTACTTGAGGGTCCGTTTAGTTTGTGTTGTGTAATCCAACAGAATAGTCTACCATGTATGCTACCTAAGAAATACATGCTTGGGAGCTGGCAGGTGGTGTGGTGGTTAAGGGCACTGGACTCCCACATGGCTGATGGCAGTTCAAGTCCTGGACCTGGTGCCTTTCTTTCTCACTACCCCCCACTCCCTATCTGACCCTCTGTGGTCAAATTAAAATAAATAAATAAATAAAATAAAAATAAAGTTAAGCAAAATAATTCTTTTCAAAAATAGAAATACATGCTTGGTCTTAAAAATGAAGCTCTAAGCGCTGGTAAGACAGAGAAAGTGTCTGAATCTGATGTCTGCGTGTTTGGGGCGGGGCAAAGGGAGGAAAATAAGGGAAAGGGCTTTGGTGTTAGAGAAACTGTAACCCGATTTTATTTCTTCTGCTTTCTAGCTGTGTAAACTTGGATAGTTCAGCGCTTCTCTTCTTAGTAAAATTGGCAGAATAATAGATGCTTCCGGAGAAGTTTTAAGCATTAAATTTAATAACAAATATAAAGCACTCAGAATAGGGTTGAAACTTAGTGAATGCTGAACAAGGGGCAGTTGTTTTCATTCTCAGTGTTTAGAACCCTCTCACTTATGTATATTCAGAGAGAAATCAGTCTGAATATCATCTATTCTTCCACGGATGCTGATGCCCTGACTTAATATCCTGGGAAGAAAGAGGAGAATAAAAAGCACTTGTATCTGCCATGAGCAATTGAATATATGGTATTGCCTGGGATTGCTAGCTAGAGAGGATCTAAAACATGAGTAAATAACTCATTACCAGAAAGAATGTAAGCCTTCTTAGAGGCAATTTTTATTAAAATTTCAATCAGCATATAATATGCTTGGGTACAAGGAGGGTGGGAAATAAGGGAGGGTGAAAGAAAGGGAATAAAGGGGAAAAGAAGTAAAACATTTTAGGAACACAAAAAATGGAGAATGGGTATGAAAATTGATGATAATGTGTATGAAAATGTCTTTAACAGGACTAATATATAGGGTATTCATGCTGGGAACATTCCTTTCACAAGCTGTAATGAAATACAGTGATTGACTGTATTAAATAAATAAATAAATAGAAAATGAAAAAGGATTTTTTAAATTGTACGTAGTTATAGGGTACAGTGTGATTTTTAAATTCATAAATACATGTCATGTTTAGACCGGAAAAGCAATTTTGAACATATTCAGAGCATAAGAGTCACTTTTCGGTAAGGTGAAAAATTCCTTCCCCATTGATCTCCTTCCTTTCATTAATCCTTCTAACTTTATTTTTGCAAAATGCCAGGATTAACTGCCCCTTCCTTCAGCATCCTATGGATTATAAAAGAGTAATTTCTCTCCCTTTCTCAGGGAAGGTGATGGTGATAGTGGATTATAGCAATCCTCCAAGAAAATCAGCTCATGTCTTCCCATTTTCTCAGAATGACTTTCTTGTAAGACAGACACGGGCCAGCAAGTGGTGTGGTGTTAAGGCGCTGGACTCCCACATGGCTGACTGTGGTTTGAACCTCAGACCAGCGACTTGCCTTCTCACTTTCCCTCTCTCTGTCTCTCTGTGGTGAGCACATGTGCTCTACAGAAAAATTTAAAATAATAATAATAATTAATAAGTAATTAAATCATTCTTTTTTAAAAAAGGACAAATCCACAATTTGTCTATATACAATCTTCACCTTTTGAAGAACTATTGTTTCAGGACTTTGCTAAAGATCCATTCTGATCTGCTTTTTTCCATCTAGATTGTCTTTTGCTCATTCTCCTCTGAATATAATGTTTTATTTTCACTCTGGTGCTAGGATGTGAGACTCTACAATTGAAACCCTTATTTCTATTTGCAAAGAAAGTTTCAATATCTGCTTCTGAGGTAGAGCAAAGTTCACTTGAAATCCAGTCTTTTTCAATTACTTTCTGAAACACTTTGCTCTCTCTTGGACATTTTCAAAAGCCCCGAAGCCCATTACATTATCACCCTGGGATGACTGTGTGTGGATTGCTCAGCAGCTCTGGTTTCTGGCCTAAACACTGTGTCTCCATGACCTATTCTTCCCTGATTTTTTTTTTCCAAGCACACTAATGCAATGGGAAATGTTTTATTTTGCTTTCCGCATATATCTTCCTGATTAGAAGACAAGCTAAAAATGGACTTGGCATTTGAGCAGAAATATGGAAACACGATATCTATTGCATAACACTTTAAAGTTCCTTCTTAGACCCCAGGTGATGAATGCGCTCATACTTGGCTATCTTTAACACACTATTAAGTGTGGTGTGTAGAAAACAACTGATAAATCATTTTTAACATGAACCATTCAAAATCATTTAAAATAAATAATGTGTACAAAATACTTGAAATGTAAAAGTCACAGGATATATTTTAGGGATGTTTCTAGCTTAAAATGTGATTTTCTCTTCCTCCTGCTGGTTTCAAAAGGCGTTTGGAAAGTGACTTCTCACCTAAGTTATCATGTAAAACACAATACATCATTTAGCCTTGTTGAAGTATCAGCACAGAATAAATTTGGTGTTAATGAATCTCTACCCAGAGATGGAGGAAGCATGCAACCACACCATGGTGCTACTCCCAGAAGTATTCTGACATGCTGGCATCAAATTTTAACACCGAACTCTGATGACTCTTCATTTCTTCCATCTGTTTTCCTGAATGGTTGATTATTTGTCATTTCCTCTCCTTTATTTACTTTTGCTCTCCTGAAGATTTTTTTTTTCTTTTTTGGAGAGGTTTTTGTTACAGGGTGTGTGCGCTAGCCAGAAAGACAGAAAGCGAGAAATCAACCCCTGGGGGCATGGCCATGACACAATCCCTTCTCCTCCATTCTCCTCTTGGGATCTTGGGCACGCATGCACACACACTCGTCATGAATTTAAGCCACCGGGTCCAGGACTTGAACTGTGGTTGACTACATGGGAGTCCAGCAACATAGCCATTACACCAACTGCTGGTCCCACTCTCCTAAAGATTTTAATTATGTACTTGGGTTTTTCACAATTTGTAACTTATTTAGTTGAAATAAAATCTAACTTTGTAATGAAATTACTAAAACTAAATGTGCCAGGGTGATGTAAAATTCAGCTCTGAACAAAGAAAGCTCATTGCCAGCAACAGCAATCTGGCACCCAATAATCTCTGTAAGTTGCATATTTAATTAGAGGGAAAACTCATTAAAGTATCTGGGAATATTAAGATGCTCCTACGATTCCAAAGAACTGGGCGTCGCCTTTTGAACTCTTGGCACGGATTATCAGCACCTGCCCCAACTGTGTCTCTCTTACCCTCAGACACAATATTCAGAACTGTGTTTGCCTGATGAATAATGATTTCATAAAGCCAGTGCGAAAGTACCTACACATGGGGCAGCAGGCGGTGTGGTGGTTATGGCGCTGGATCCCACATGAAAGACTCTGGTTTGAATCCTGGACCCGCAGCTCAGAAAACATGCCTACTACATGTGCGTGCATTCCCAAAATCTTCAGAGGAAAATGGAGGAGAATGTTCTGTGAGGTGACCACACCCCCCAGGGAGGTGATTTATTACTTTCTGTATCTCTGTCTACGATATCCAGCCTCATTTAGAACATGTTATAGAAGTACAATAGAGACATGGAACAGTGAGTATTTTTGTTCAGGTATTACAGCTGAGGCAAGACAAATAAATTATACCCATATTCAAATGTTGGTCTTAAATTCTCCTCTTTGCAAATTTTGAATGGAATCATTGTATAACTGTTCAATATTTTCATTCAAAACTTCCTAAAGTGCAGCATGGTCAGTAGAATTATAATTTAATGATGATTATGGTTTTAAAGTAGAATAAAAGAACTCAAATATAGAAATAGAATTATGAGAGAGCTAGCAATTATATTAAAGATAATATTTTCCAACAAAATGACAAAAGGAAACCTAAACAAGGTATATCATCCAAGGAGTATTAAATTCTATTTTTATTTAAAAATAAGTATTTCCTGCAAGTTTAGGCTATATTAATGAACTACATCACTATCCTAAAATGCATTGAGAGAAATGAAAGTGCAAAATATTTGCCTAGAAAATAAATATATTGACATGCTCATGTTATAAAATCTAAATATGTATATATTTCTCTACTAGCATATCAATTTGGATTTGAAGAGTGAAATTTTTAAGAATAAAATGTGTTCTCCAGATATAGTTTTTTTAGAAAATAGCTACTCAATAATATCACCACTAATTTGAATGTATTTCAATGAATAAAATGTTAAATATAGCAAATCACACAGACATATCATGAAATTTATATTAAAACTCTTGATAATTGTGAGGCTAAATACAAAACCAATGATTTTTTATGACATCAGAAAATTGTGTGTGTGCATGCATACACATATGTATGTATGTACATTTGTTTTGTTTTTATTTACAATGTAAAAGCTTACCTCCATGTTAACCAGCAATTTCTTATACTTGCCATCCAGTATAAGGTAAACAGCAAAGGTACAATTAAGCATCTGCTAAATATTCTTGTAGAGAATTAAATAATCCTTGAGCAAGGCTGTTAAACAATGTCTAAATTTGACATTTAAAGAATATTCTGGCCACCCCACCGAACTTTATGTGTAAGTTAGAAAAATTTTTTTTCTGAACAATTGCTAAGTAGTGTGGAGTAAGTTCTTTAAAGAAAAACTACAAAAAAAATATAAGAAAGGCATAGTGCAGTGTAGTAACTACTTACTTTGATTCAACATCAAGGAATTAAGCAGATAATTAATGACTAAGCTAATTTTTCATTTCAGTGACTAGTATTAGATATGTTCATATTAATATACATATTAAATTGAAATAGATGTAAATGCAATAAGACATATACATAAATCTATGCTTTCTCGCCCTCTCCATATATATATGCACATATCTATACATAAACATGCATATAGGCAGTAATTTCTAAGTTTTACCCAGAAAATTAGTTATCTTTCTAAAATAATCGTTTAAAATTTTCGGTTTCTCTTTAAGCCATTCAGTCTGTAGAATTTTACTGCAGTCCTGGAAAACTAATGCAAGGATTATGGTTAATATGTGGAAAACAGACATAAGGAAAGTAAGTTTAGAGGTAGTACAATACTGAGATATTGCTAACATGGGTTAGAAGGGGCAGTGGTACATGGTGAAAGATATTTAGTGTCAATATATATTATGAAATTCGAGTTATAGGATTCTCTGAAGAATTAGAGGTGGAATTGAAGATGATTTATGGCTTCATAGAAGGATAATCTCCCCTTTTTGCTGTGTTTTATGTGGATTCTATGTTAAAATTAAGATTATTTTTCCAGTCCAAAAATGTGTTTTAACAAGCACGAGACTTCTCCATTTGTTTACTTTTGATAAATATTCTCACCAATGAAAATATGCATTATACATTATAATCAGAATCAAGTAACTTGATGTTAGATTTAGTTAATCTCATCTTCTCACGGTGGAGTTATTAGACAGTCTAATTGGAAGTATATTCATTGAGTGACAGTATGGCAAGGCTCTTTTCAGTTTTGAAAAGTTTGGATGAATTCCAGAGATCAATGTAGAAATTAATTGCTTACAGTTTCTGGCACAAGTGTTCTCATCAGTTCTGATTTTTGGAACAGCCATCGTAACCGGCCACAGCCTGCCAAGGTAAGGAGCTTGACAGTTTTGCAATTAGAGAGGACTAGGGAATGATTCCTTGGTTTTAGGAGTCGATATGCAGTGTGTAAATTATATGCAAAAGCAAATTAACCATTGTATTTTGAAAGAATTGTTTAATATTCCATCATTTAACTTTCCTATCATACATTTTTTTTTTTCTCCCATGAGGGACAGACTAGAAAATAATTAGACCTAAATACTTCTGAGCTTTTTTTATTTTTTGATGTGTTTTCACAATGCTGTGCTTGTAATTTAATCATTCCAGAAATTATGGAAAATTGATTTTTATAAAAATAAGGCATCTGGTGACAAAAAAATCATGTTTACAGGATTGAGTAATTTATAACACCCAAGGCATTGCCTGTGGTGAACTTTAACTCAAAGTGATAATGGGAAACACCACCCTACCTCTGCAGGCTTAGAAATGCTCTGTGCTATGAAAGAACAGAGATAGATAGGTTGTGTATTATAAAGTAGATTTAACTTATTTATGAAATGTTAACTTTACTCTCTTACTACCCATATGAATTTTCAATTTCTTTGTTGCAGTGATTTCACATACACACACACATTTTCAGTGTTAACTCTAATTTGTTTCACTGCTTACCTTTAATTTTTTTAAATAATTATTTTATTTAACTAAACTTCTTCCTTTCTTTCTTTCTTTCTTCTTTCTTTCTTTCTTTCTTTCTTTCTTTCTTTCTTTCTTTCTTTCTTTCTTTCTTTCTTTCTTTCTTTCTTTCTTTCTTTCTTTCTTTCTCTCTTCCTTTCTTTCTTAAATTTGACCAGAGAGAAACAGAGCAAGTGAGAGAGAGAGAGGAAATGAGAAAGGAAACTGCCAGGTTTGGGACTCAAACCATGGTCGGCCATGTTGGAGTCCAGCGCCCTTAACCACCATACCACCTGCTGGTCCCACCTTACCTTTAATTTTTGTAATGGGATAATTTTAATTTAGAGTCACCACTGAATCAAGATAGAAAATAGTGGGCCAGCTGATGATGTGGTGGTTAAGGCAATTGGATCTCACATTGCTGACCGTCTGGTGTGAGTTCTGGACATATTGGCTTATAAAATAGGCTGGGCATGTGTGCATGCTTAGATGCCTGAAATCCTGAGAGGAAAATGGAAGAGAAGGGATTGCGGCATGGCCATCTTCCTCTGGGATGGTGATAAATCATGTTCTCTCTCTGTGTGTCAATGAGTGCTCATGCTCTTTAGGAAAAAAAATAACAAACTTACTTGATCTGCCACTTATTTTGATTTTATAGGAAAAAATACTGAGAAATAGTTTCAGAGTTGGTGAAAATTCTGGGGGAACATTAAAGTAGTAGCAGGAAAAATATGTCATTCTTATCATTTGTTTACATACACATCAACCAACCTATTAAGATGCGTCATTTATGTCTGTGTATTTGTTTCCAGTTTGTCAGTGTTATGTACATGTTTTCACTACTGTCTCTCAAGACTCAGGTCCAGTAGCTCTCCTCAGTTACCCAGTTACTTCTGCTGTAGATGAGAATAATTCTGCAAAGTTTTTATTAGGAGGGGGAAGAAAAAATCTCTAAGTAGTTCTCTATAGCCCAGTGACTTAATGTCTGTAGAGAGCAGGACACAGGACTGCTCCATCATTCACATCACAGAATACGGGCTTTCTCTGGAACAGGCCATTCTATTACTTGCCCCTTTTTTTTTTTTCAAGGAAAATATTTTCTAGTCTTCAGAAGAAGTCTGCACATGTCATATATCTCTTGATATAATCTCTAAATAGCTATTGACTGCTTTGTCCATGACTAGAGTCCGTCAAAATTGCCTAAGGTCTTGAAAATGAAAAGATTTGGGTAAAAATTAAAAGGTTTTTTAAAAGCTTAGCAAAGCCGTAATTAAATATTTTTTAAATTAAATTGTTTTTGTTTTTATCTCTCTTGTGGCAAGATGAGCACTGAAAGTCCTAAATGCTTAAGTCCTAAGAGAATTGGGGAGAAAAATTCTAAACTTTCTATTTTTTTCTAGTAAATTTATTTATTTATTTCATAAAAGAAAAAGAGAGGAAGGCATCCTCAACAGGGTCCTTATGACATGCCATGATCCATGCTCAACCTTGGTAACAGCATGTGTTTACACATCTTGTGTGTACAGAAAAATTCCAGACACAAGCACAGCACCATCCCATGTAGTTCAGCATCATCGAACATTGTATTACCACTGAACAACCAAGACTGGCCCCAAAATAGTAAATCTTAAGATATTTGGGGAGGAAAGTAGAAAAATAAGTTAAAAAAAATAATATAAGTTAATATCTTTCAAAAATTAAAAAAACTTACTTGCAATGCTAAATGATGTTCATTATTTAAAATTTTCAGCAGACTTTTTGATAACAATATTTTTAACATACACAAGAAGTTAAAAGGACATGTCAATATTTGTATTGGTATTTTGGCTTCTAGGTCAATAGAAAATACTTGGTTTCAAGTAGTCTTACATGTTGAAGTCAGATAAGGGGTCACTTTTACAGGATAAGCTAAGCAGATTTGAAAGGGTCTTCAAAAAGTTTGTGGACAATGCATATTATGAAAAAATTACATGTAGATTTCAAAATATCCTGCACTGAATTAAACTTGTACTTTAATTTCATTTTCCATGAAATGTTGAATCCCTCCCAGTCAAGAACCATTTCAAATTTAATTTGATATAAAGAGACTCAAGCAAAAACTTCAATTAATAAACAACAAAACTAAAATTAGTATATAAGTTACATACAAAATAGAGTCCTTAGCAAAAATAATTATTTATTCAAAAATATTATGTACAGAGAAAGTATTTTTTAAATAAAGTCAATTGTTATTATAATTTAAAAATGTGTCAAGGTGTGTAGTAGTTAAGTCACTGGATCCTACATGGATGGTCACCTTGTTTGAATCCCAGAGCCATCTTCTTAAAAATCATTCAAGGCCTGGTGGCTTGAAACTTACTCCAGGCAAGTGATTATGCATGTCCAAAATCTCAAGAGAATGGAAGAGAAGGGATTGTGTCATGGCCATTCTCCTAGGGGTGATTTCTCACTTTTCCTCTCTTTGTCTCTGTCTCTCTCTCTTTCTGGTGAGCATACAAACCCACCACATGGCAAAAAAAAAAAAGAAAAGAAAAGGTATAGTCAGGCAATGTATCCTCAGTAGAAATTCAATCTCATTTGAATTGATTTAAACATATTTAGCCTTTGAAACTTTTTAAATACAGCTTATAATAACTGTGGTTTGGTTAATTTTCTTTGTAATTTTTGTCTTTTAGTAATGTGTCATATGTTAAGCTCCTCTTAGAAACAGAAAAGTAGAGCTTAGAAATCCTGTAAAGGTAGAACACGCACATGTGCACATATTTGCATACATTTCAGAGATTAGTAAAAGGTAGTTCGGGACCAGCAGTTAGCGTAATGGCTGTTGCTGGACTTCCATGTAGTCGACTGTGGTTCGAGTCCTGGACCCGGTGGCTTAAACTCACACCAGATGCACGGTCGTGGGTGCCCAAGATCCCAGAGGAGAAGGGAGGAGAAGGGATTGCGGCATGGCCATCCCCCCTGGGGGGTGATTTCTCTCTTTCTATCTCTGTCTGTCTCTGTCTTTCTGTCGAGTGCACATGCCCTTTAGGAAAAACCTCTTGGGGGAGAAAAAAGAAGATAAACAACTTTTAAAAAAATTTTTAATAAAAGAAAAAAAAGGTGGTTCAAAGAGTTAAGAAGTCTGCTCAAAGGGCTACATGCTGGATCTGAACCAGATGCAGAAATCATGACTTCCTGCTAAACAGACCACCAAGTAGCCCATTTTTAACAATTCTCTTTATAAGCATGTAATATATAATTTTATAAAATGCAGAAATGAAAGGACATCTTTTCTCTCTTTTTCTTTTTTTCTTCAATTGGCTATAGGGAAGGTGCTCTTGCTGATGAGAAAGAGAAAACAATCCTCAGAGGGGGATGGTCATGGTCCGTCTCTTCCATTCTCCTCTCAGGACTTTGAGCATGTGTGCACAGGCACCAGCACGTTTGCCAAGTCACTAGGACCGGGACTTGAACTGTGCAGTCAGCCCTGTGGGATCTAGCCGCCTTTACCACCATGCCACCAGCTGGTCTGAGAACACATTACTTTTATTGGGAGTTATTATAATAGAAAGAGCAGAACTGCAGTAAAACATAATTATTGTTGATTGCGCCTCATTTCCTCAATAACCACTGAACTTGGTCTCTGACAAATTTTTGCTGGAACTCTGTGCTGCCCTGCTGACAGGGATTATGTATGGGAAGCTTTCCCAGGAGGAACTGTAAGAGCTACTCAAAGAGTACAGCAAATGATCTGTTTTTAAAAAGTACACATTTTGCAATTATTGGTCAAGAAAATTTAAATTAAAATTGCTAAGAGAATTAGTTTTAATTAAAAAAAAATTATGAATTGACTTATAACTGTCAGGCAACTGGTGATTACCTGTTCTCAAAAGAAGACTTTCCTGAAAATATTTATGAAAAAGGAAGAGTCTCAAGTGATATTTGGATTTTATAAAGTGAATTGAATCAATGTGACATGAAAGGAGATATTATATCAAAATGAAAATAACCTTTAAAAAAGGACAGCAGGGAGTTGTCCATTTTGCTTATTTTTCCATTTTTCTTCTGTGATTTAACCTTATGCTATTTTATCTTTGTATTTTAGATGGTAATAGCTTTAGTGGAAAAGTAAACTTATCTCTTCTTTTATCTAGTGTTTTTGATACTGCTGTTGTTTTCTCCAGTTAACCCCATCAGGTATTATTAAATGTGATCTCCCTTTAGTTCCCAGAAAACATTTTTAGAGTTTAAATATTTCATTCGACCCCGAGGCTTTAAAAATGTGGTTTACTATCACAAAGGAATTTTATATCAAACTTTTAGTCAAAAAAATGAAAGAAAGAACGAAAATGTTTCTGTACATTAGAAACAAAAATCACTAAGCCAAAAAGATGTTTGGATAGATACTATTAACCCAAGTCAATAAGTATAATCTTCCTCCATACTTGAGGTATTTTTGACTTATCTGATACTATTAATGTTGGCCGTGCATTCTAAAACATTTAAATACCAGATATGGGTAGGATATGTTGTAGCATTGATTTGGCTTTTGGCAGTATTTCCTTCTTGCTGCACAAATAGTAGAAGCAAGTGATTTTTCATGAATTGAGACTAGTTCATTTATTTGATGGTATAATCAGACTCCAGAAGGTTGAATGGCCCTGAGAAGGTTGGGTTTCATGTTTTTTTCGGTGAAGCATGTACTTTTTCTTGGTGGGTCATCAGGTGTTTATGCTAACACCCAAACAGACTCAGTGATTTTCCAGCTCTCTGATGCATGCAATTTGAGTTCTGAAAGGCCTCAGCAAAGATTTAGCCAAGACTAAATCTAACAAACATACTATGGTCTAAAAGCATGGTCGTCAGGAAAGTCATGACATATTTTTCTAAGCAAAAATGTCTCATGACCTTCTCAAATGACCCATTATGTTCTGCTTATGGTTCAAGTTCCAATTTATTATAATTTTTTAAAAAGAACTTATGTTTTATCCTAATTATTAGAGTGTGATGATTAATGGCATATGGGAATAAATGTATCTGTAAAAACAGATATACTATTGCAATATTTATTTTGGCTAGGAATTGCATTTGAATTAAATTGTCGAGGCACTTGTATCAAAGTACTAAAAATACATTATTTAGAAACTAAAATGTGTAAAATGTACTATACATATACACAATTTAATTTTGAGAGCCCTGTAAGACACACACATGCCAGAATTTTTACTATTGAATAAAATGTCTCTGGTGAGCACATACATGTGCCCTGTAGTGAAAAACACAAAAACACAACCAAGAAACAACAAAAAAAAACAACAAAACTCAAAAAACTTGTTATCAAAAACTCTGTTAAGAAAATTAATATGTAAACCAATGAGGGAGGGGATGTGTTTGCAACACTTATGTACCTGACAATGGACGTTGTCCTCCTACTCCTTTTTCTGAACCCTCTCCCTGTTAAGCTCCCTAAAAATTTCAATAAAATTTAGATCTACCTCTTCTTGAGCTTCCGTACTTTTCAACAAAAAGTAAAACAATATTTAATGAAACTTTGGGCTGTAGACTCCAGCTTTCAGTAGTTTAGTAAACATTCTCTTTTCTTCCTGCAAAGTCTACGACAAAAAGAAAATTTAAGAACTCCTCCTTCCAGTCACCAAAATTAGGCTTCCATCCTTAAAAGGCAAAAGCAACTCTGGTCAGTCTTATTTTTCAGTAACATCTTTTGTACACATGTATTTTCAAAACATATCTAGCAAACATATACAATTGAGTGAGATATTTAACATGAAAAATAATCTAATAATAATTTTTATCTGTCAAAATAACAGTGATTAAAATCATGTGACAGCTCTTTCAATAAGTAAGAGGTAACACGCTTCCTCAATTATTATTCTGGGAATGAATTTTACCAAATTTCCATATAGCAATATACATATGTAACATAAAATCCAACTTTTTATACAGCTTGTCCCATTAAAGCCTCTGCACAAATAATTAGTTCTGAAAACCACAAAATAGTTCAAAGATCTATGCACAAACCTGTTTCTTTATAATTATTTAAAGAAATAAGTTGGCCAAAACCTAATTGTGAATAACAGTTAGTTCAAAGAAATTTATATAAATGTTAATGTTTTCTTTACAATATAAACTAATATGTCAGCTTAAAAATCAAATGACTGTGATAGTAACATATACAAACTCTAATTCATGAGGAGAAGCAACGTATTTTAAGCAAGTCTGGATCCTTAATGATAGACATTCTATTTTATATTGTTACATTTTTATTTTATATTATATTTTTTGTCATCTTGCAAAAGCCACCAGTAAATAAAATTTTCTAACAGGATATTCTGACATCATTAAAGTGTAAAACAGTTTCCTTACTGCAGATTGTCAAATGTATTATTTCTTTTATTTCTTTTATGATGCACTATATTCACAGTGCATTTTACTAAAAAAAATTAAAATATTAAAATATTATAAATTATAAGAACATACCTTAAAAAAACTGTTGAAATAACAGTACACAAAATTATAAATATGACCAAATTTTATACTTTTACTTACTTTGTGCTCATACTTTTTTAGACTATGTTTTCAAAGTTATTTTTTAAGTTCAATCTGAAAAAATATTTAACTTACAATTAGTATTAATAAATTCCCATTTGAACCTCCCCTCTGATGAAGCTTCAGATGAAATACATAGACCTGTTTTTTCAATGTAAATTTTAAGAAGATTCTTAAGTGTAACATTCAGACACGGTAAGCTTTTATCCAATTTTCTAACCTAAGTAAATCTTTTAAACCCAGTCAAGACCAAATAGAGCTATTTGCCCTCTCATAAACTAATTTGAGCTAGCATTTTCAGCTCTGTTTACCACGGAGATTTGATAGCCAAAGGCATATTTTATAGCAGGTTTCAAACTAGAAAGGCATGGGTGCTCTTGGTGAGATTGATTTCTGTTTAGTGTTCTTGGTTGATAAAAAAAAAAAAAAAAAAAAAAAAAAAAAAAAAATCCTATACAGAGAACTGTCATATTCTACAGTAGGTGATTAAATATATCAATTGCAGTAATCATGTGGTTTAGATATGCATTTTTTTATTCCTTTGTAAAGTGATGAAGTCATATTATTTAGTACCTTTTTCAAATGTTAAATGAATTTATAAATAGTTACTTTTAAAAGTTTTTTAGACAGTATGCTGTAGATTCTTTGAGAATCCCCAGGGAATGTTTAAAATGTGTAATCTAAGAAAATAACTTGCTTTGAATAACAATACTATGATTTCTAAAAATGATAATGTGTAGAGCCATCATCTGGCACAGTGGTTAAGGCACTGGACTTCTATATGGTCAGCTGTGTTTCAAGTCCCAGACGCAGTGGCTTGAAAATCTTGCTAGGCACGTACACTTGCATGCTCAAAGTCCAGAGAGAAGAATGGAGGAGAAGATATTGGGATGTGGCCATCCCCCCTAAGGGGTGCTTTCTCACTTTCCCTCTCTCTGCCTTCGTCTCTCTCTCACTCTCCAACAAGCACACAAGCCCTCTGGCAAAAAAAAAAAAAAAAAAAAAAAAAAAAAAAAAAAAAAAAAAAAAAAAAAAAAAAGAGCGGTTAAGGCACTGGATAACCAACTCCCAGATGGTTGACTGCAGTTCCAGTCACAAACCAAGTGGCTTGAAAGTCACGCAGGGTGTGTGTGCATGCATGCCCAAAATCCTGAGAAGAGAATGGAGAAGGGATTGCGATGTGGCCATTCCCCATCCCTCCGGGGGTATTTCTTCCTTTCTCTCTCTCTCTGCCCCTCTCTGTCTCTCCAGTGACCACATGCACTCTATAGCAAAAATATCTCTCTCATAAAAAGATATAATATATACAAAAACTAGAAACTTTATGTAACTACTGGCATAAATGATACTGTAAAGTAAAAACATTATAATTTCTAAAAGCTAAATGAATAAATTACTGACATAAATTTAGAAGGACATATGACTTTCTATGACAGCTTTATTTAATATCTGGACAGATCTCTTATTGATATATTGCAAGCGAAACTAAAATAGACAATTTTAATGTTCCTGTGAAATAAAATCAAATATTGAACAAGTTGGAATGTGCCATTCTTTAAACACTTAAAGAAGGTAATATAGCCCTGATCCAGTGACCTGGTTGTTAAGGGATTCAGCTCTGAAATAGGTGACCAGTCTGAATCCTACACATAGCAGCTTGGGAAACATGCTGGGCAAGTGGCATAACTACCCAAGCCTGGACGGAATCGAGAAATTTCTCCCTCACTATCTCTGCCTCTCTCTGTGGAACACAAGCACCTATGGTAGATTAAAAAAAAAAAAAAGGAATGTAATGTTAAATGGTTATACTTGACAATATACCATCATTCTTGTGAATTTCAAATTTATGTGAAAATAATTACGACTAACAATGTTTTTCATAGTCATGAGCAACAAAAAAGTAATAACTCATCATATGTCACAGAATAAAGCTGTATTTAGAAATAAGCTATTCATCTGTATAATTAATAAACAAATATTTATTGACTATTACTTCAAAAATATGTTAATAGTTTACCAGGGATCACTGCACAAATTGAAATGGACATTAAAGCTATGTAATCCAGGGACCAGCTGGTGGCATGGTGATTAAGGCAACTGGATTCCACAGTGGCTGCCAGGACTGATCCAGTCCCAGACCTGGTGGCTTGAAAAGCATGCTGGGAGCATGTGTGTACGCGTCCAAAATCCCAAGACAAGAATGGAGACGATAGGACTGTGGTGTATCCATCCTCCCAGGGGCTGGTTTCTCACTTTCTCTCCCTCTCTCTTTCTCTCCCTTTCTCTTTCTCTCTCTCTCTCTCTCTCTCTCTCTCTCTCTCTCTCTTCTCTGATGAGTGCACATGCCATGTAGCAAATTTTAAAAATAAATATAAAAAAAGAATAAATATAATGTTATACTGCTAGTCCCTATTTTTATGTAATGTATATTTATTGGCATGAGACATATATGGAATGAAGCAATTATTTAATTACAATTATAAAAACAATATTCAAGTGACATATAGTAAAGATTATACAACACTATTAGTTTCCTCTGGTTGGGGAATTCAGAGGCAGCTTTCATTTTGAAGGAATATCAAATTTAGACTAGACATTATTTAGGTGAAGAGAGGCTAGAGAAGGACAAGAGAAAGGTTATCAAGGACCAGAGAAAATACTAGGCATCATTTTGTGTACTCTGTTTGTTTCAGAACCTTGATTTAGTAAGATTCTCAGTCAAGCTGTCTCTGCATGTCACTGAAAGTAAATGAATCACGAAGCTTAGTTATAAGAAAATGATGTTTAGTAGCTATCAACAAAAGTAAGATTGCTTGGAAGGAAACATACAGTTGAGTAACTGGTCCACTTTAAATGACGGTTGGTTTACTCAACTGACTATTTCATCACTATAGCAAATATGTCTTGAGTACCTACTATGTGCTAGACATCTCCACCTTATGTTTTTTTCAAGCTTGTATTTCTCACCAGGGGTGGGGACAATCAATAAACAATGTTCACTCATAGAATATAGTTGTAACATAAGTAGAAAAGAGTGGGCAGACTTAACAGTTCTAAGAGGAAATGAGTGCGGCTTATCTAGAATAGTCAATCACAGAGAATATGACTATTGAGAAAAGACTTAAAACCTATGAGGAAAAAAATTGTCTACATATAACTGAAAAGAGTACACCAGGCAAAAGAAAAATCCGTTGCAAAGGCTTACTGCAGACACACACCTTGTACATTCAAGGCTGACTAAAAGGTGCATTCTGACCAGAGTGATAGCAATGGAGGTGGGTCATGGGAAATGGCAGAAGCCAGAGGATGTCCTGATAGATCGAATGCTCCAAGAGAAAGACCAGGGCAAAGATGATGCCAATACTTCTGCCTTGAGGAAATGAAAAAACAGGTAGGCAATAACTGATGCGAGAGTCTCTCAGAATAGTTGGAAGGAACATACTTGGAACTCAGTTTCGGACATTTTCAGCTTTAGTTACATGTTGGGTATCCAAGTGGAAGTGTTAAATAAAGAGCAAGCTCTAGTCTAAAGTTCATGGGAAAAGTTCAGGTTGACAGCAAACATTGGAGAGTTGTAAGACAGAGATGTTCTTTGAAACCCCATGATAAATTACGTCTGTAAGGGGTGTGACTGAGGAGAAGTCCAGAGGGATACATTGTTTGAAGAAGCTGACATTTCTAACATTGAAAGAACATTGTTTTCATTTAAAACTTATTTTGAGAGAATGCCTATAGGAAAGTTCTAAAAGTTGTATTAGAAAAAGTTAGAGTTTCTCTACTGTAAAAATAACTTCTACTTATCTTTGCGAATACACTGCCATTATCTTGAACATGAAATAACTTCTTTTTTTTTTTTTTTTTTCTTTTTTTGGAGAGGTTTTTGCTATAGGGCGCGTGCGCTCGCCAGACAGACAGAGAGAGACAGAGAGATAGAAAGCAGGAAATCACCCCCCAGGGGGGATGGCCACGCCGCAATCCCTTCTCCTCCATTCTCCTCTCGGGATCTTGGGCACGCACGCACACGCGCCCGGCGTGAGTTTAAGCCGCCGGGTCCGGGACTCGAACCGTGGTCGACTACATGGGAGTCCAGCAACATAGCCATTACGCTAACTGCTGGTCCCCAAAATAACTTCTTCATAGGTGAAATTGACCTATAAACAAGTTGTTCTTTAGATTTTTTTTAAACTTATTTATTCACTTTGCTGAGGGAGAGAGCAAGCCACTCCATAACTGGTCTTCACCCCATGACCTAACCCTAGACTTATCCAGCCCAAATCACGGGCACACACACCCAGCATGTCTAAGGAACCTTCAAGATAAGAACCTAGAACCTTCTCCTATGAATCCAGCATTGCAGAATGCTACCTTACCACTATGCCACTACAGCTTACTGCCCTTGCATAGGTCTTTCTAATGTAATCCTCTTAACTGGTGTCCAACACTTGTCAGCTATAAAGAGAATGCTGTTAGACAGTAATTTGCATTACGGTTGGAGTCTGTCTAGTGTTACATAAAGGCTAATAATACATTTATTTATTGACTACATTTGAGAGCCCCTAAAAATGTCCACCTTTTCAAGTATATGAATAAAAAATAAAAATTAATTGCCCTTGTTGAAATCATAGTTGTCTGTGCATTCATGGTTGTGCTCAGAGAAACTGTTAGTTCTCTATATTTCATTTAAGCAATGGATCATATTTTATTGTTTGTTTAAATTCAAGTGTAAATAGTGTGATCTGTATACACTAGGGCAGAGCCAGCTCTCAATGAATATACATTCTGTAAAATTAACACATTTTTAATGAAGTCATAAAAGAGGCACCCATGCAAATGAGGTGTTGAGAATATTGTTTCTCCTTACTATTTTCAATAACACAAATGTTATTTCAAAACACTCTTACAAGGTACTGCAAAGTGATCATGCCATACAAGGCACATTTTCAAAAAGTTCGCATTAAAAAAAATCTGTTTACTGCATAATTTGCTCTTACACCAAATATGATTTCTTTCTACTGAATGATAAAACTGCCACACTTTACATCCATAGACAAGTGTGGTTTATATAAGGCATTTTTCTGAATTTTTGCAGCTAAACACCTTAGACATAATAATACATAAAATGTAAAATCTAAAATAAAATTTGAATGTAAAATATGAACTTTCAATTCTACTTTACAAAAATATTGTCTTTAAAATTTTGTTACAAAAAATGTATATTTTTATATAAAAAATTAATTTGAGACTTTTTTTGGAATTTTTCATACATATCATTAGGACCCCTAAGTAAATAAAAATAATATTTTAGTACGTAAATACATTACTGTTTTTAATGGCCAGAGGGAGTATACACTCAACAGAGAGAGAGGAAGCACCCAACAATGGTTATTTTATTTATTTTTTTATAGTAATTATTATTTCTTTTTTTTCCTTAAGTTGACTATCAGGCATACGTGCTCACCAGAGAGAGGCAGAGTCAAATGGAAGATAAAACATTGCATCTAAAGGGCAATGAAAAAATAATGTCATTTTTCTATCAAACACAATCACAGGTAAAGCAACGCACAAAGCACTATTAAGCTAAATGATTGAAAATGGTCTCACCCGAGGATTAGGTGTAGGGTTTCGTACATTTAAATCTGATTCATTCATTCATTCATTCATTCATTCATTTATTTATTTGAGAAGCTTTTTGCTATAGGGCACGTGCGCTCACCAGAAAGACAGAAACAGACAGGGATAGAAAGAGAGAAATCACCCCCCAGGGGGGATGGCCACACCACAATCCCTTCTCCTCCATTCTCCTCTCGGGATCTTGGGCACGCATGCACACGCGCCCGGTGTGAGTTTAAGCCACTGGGTCAAGGACTTGAACCGCGGTCGACTATATAGGAGTCCAGCGACAGAGCCTTATGCTAACTGCTGCTCCCTACATTTAAATCTGATTCTGAGCCACTAGTGCCTAATCTGAAGGAAGTCAGAAAATGAGCCCATAAGAAAATCTCCTCCCTTCCTATAGAAGCATAACAACACCAGTGGTCTTAGAACCTGCAACTTGAGAAATTACTTCTCTCTTTTGTTTTTGTTTTCTCTGGAACAACCATTATGGTTGCTACTTCTGGTACCCCATTGTCCTTGAACTGTGTAAGTATTTACACAGGAGCAACTCTATTCTTCTGTACCAGTATTCAGCAGGGGAAGAAGATGTTCACTCTCTCTGGATGTTCATTAGTGAAGCTTTCACACACACACACACACACACACACACACACACAGAGTGCTAACTTATCACAAGTCCTGGAAGGGAATGGATCCCTCTTAATTAAGAAAATCACTCTCTCAATCCAATGCCATCTCTCTTCCTCTTGGGGAACTTCTTCATTAAATTCAAAGCATCTATAGGTATCCCTCCTTCCTCCATATATCCATGGGACAACAGTATTACATAAAAGATTGAATAAAGATAAACTTCAGGGTGCCATTAGTTCTCCTTTGAAACTCTAATGCATAAAATTCATATAACCTTGAGACAAATGAGGCCCACATAATACACAAAGACTCGTTCATTCTACTTATTTATTTATCCTGAGATTCTTCTTCAGCTGCCAGAACAGCAACAAAAAATAAATATAATAAAGCATACCATTGCTTTCATATTCCTCTGGCTTGAGGAAGCATATGCTCAAGAATTTCAGAGCTGATAAGATTGAAAGGGTTATCGACTCCAAACCCCTTATTTCACACATGAAGAAATAAATCCTTAAAGAAGTTAAAGGAATTCTCAAGGTCACACCAGAAGTTAATTCCAGAAATCTTCTCCTGGCAAAATACCTTTTTTATTAAGATATCAATTCTTTCAGTTATGTTTACAGCCTATCATTATATTAATTATTCAAAAGAGCTTGCCAGTCTTTTATATAACTAAATAATTACATTATTAAGAGAAGTCAAATCAGGGCGAACTATTAATAATAATGCAAGGTGCTTCAGTATCTACATGGCTTGTTATGGAAAAATGAATTATGTCATATTAAAGTTGATTTTCTGGATATTTTGAGTTTAAGAGAAACTAAATTTTGAAATAGTTTATAGAATTTTGAATGAGGTCTTGCCTTTTTTTATTTGTTTTACTTTTCCAGAGTAGAACAAAGCCCGTATTTCAGTTCCTTTCAACTCATATCAATGACATTAACATGGAACTCCCAAATCTCACCTGGTAACCATGGCAAACCATGGTGATCACGTGGTCACATCAATTGGCTTGAATAGTACACGGTTGTCACTTTCAAGAAAAAACAACACTGAGTGCAATATAAGTAAATTAATGCTCTACAGGGAGACGAGAGAGAACAGCTTAATTTTGTGGGGTTTTGTAAGGAATTATTACAAAAAGCAAACTTTTAGAGAGCTTGTTTTATCTGGAGATATTTAGCAGGACCTTCAAAAGAAAGTTTCCCTCTAGAAACTGTTTTTCTAGTTCTGTCAGTACAACATACAGTAAATAAAGATAGCTCAATATTAATTTTTATAGTAAATAACATACTAATGAGCCAGAAATAACATGATAAGAGTGTCATTAAGTATATTATAAAATTTAGGTAATGCCTTATCTGAGGCATAATTTGCAAATATACAGTGTATTCAGGATGGGAAAATTCATTTGGTGTGCTATAATGATACACAGTGATTGAATATAATAAAAAATAGATCAATTAAATAAAAAAAGTCCATTTAAAAACAAGCACAACAAAATTGAAGTACTGAGCCAAATGCTATTAATTTATTGTATTGAACTATTAAAGCAATTAACTCTTACATTTAGTTTCTCAGGACAAAAAAATAGGAAAAGCAAATTTGATTGGCAACATCCAGTTAACAACATTGATAGAAGAATCCTAAAAATTTTTCAGAGTCAACCTTTTCCTATTAGAGTTATTTTCTTTCTACAGACTGTTATTACATACCAAATGTTATCTTGGGGGTTGAATACAGTTTTTCTATGGTTCAAGTCATTTTCACACTTTTCTTCTCCTTATTGACTTCAGTGCAAGCAAATTGACCTTAAAGTAGAACTTTGTAGAGTAAACAAACACACAACTATCTAATTTAACTTGTTTAACCATTAGAAACTTTCCTATAATATAAAATACTTTACACAATAATTCATGCCAGAAGGTGGCACCAAAAGACTCAGCTTCAGAATCCCTTTATTAATAAGGGCATAAGATTATTCTATATTTGGATTTCTAAATGTAGGAAAACAACATTGCAAATTTAGATTCAAATGATAAAGATAATGCATACATTTTTAGATAGTGCATATACCAAGAAGATATGGTCTTTTTTTACATCAGATACTGCAGAAATAATTCTAACAGTGCATCTTCATTCTTACAAATTTATTCTGAGTCCCTTAAAAAATGGTTACTTGTAAAATCATCAAATGACATTCCACATGCCAAGAGAAAGTAGGATATCTCCCTCTCAATCAAGTGTCTTTCTTACATCATGTAGTTTAATTTTCCATTTTTAAGCTTAGCCATTTCAGTTAGTTTTATCACTTGAAAGATAAATCTATGTTTCATTCACGGCAAAGAATTTCCAATGTTATCAACAATATATTATTTATTTTCATTTGTTTTTCTCCTCCGCTGTAGTTAACATCAAAGGTCAGAGCTAAAGTTCCAGTGTCAGAATGTATGAGTCTGAATTCTTGTTGTGCCACTTAGTAGCTATTTGATCTTGGACAATTTAAATAATTTGCTTGACACCTCTCTTTCTTCTCTCTCTCTCTGTGTTCTCTCATCAAATGTAACTTCTTAATATTACTTTGGGATACAGTTGCAAAAAAACTTAAGTAATCAAACATAATTTGCTTAAACAGTTCCTGGCAACTTCTAAGCACTTAAATTATATTATATGTCAATATTATTCATTCCAAAAGGAGTTTTTCCTTCTAAAAGTTGTCTCTGAAGGTCTCCTAATCTTAAATTTCCAATTAATAAAAAGACTTTATTAGGAATTATAGGAGGAAACTATTTTACTAGCTTCTCAGTACAGAAAAGAACTTTTAAAGAACATTTTAAAATCACTGAGGCCTGAGACTGACTTCTTTATAAAATAAGCAATGAGAGAAAGATATATGAAAGAAAGTAATGTCAATACCTATGAAATAACCAACTATACAATTAATGGAGACAGAGAAAGAACAAATTTTGTAGCAGAAGTCACACGTAATTATGAATTTTATGAAGGGGAATGATGTTATTGACATATATATATATATACATATATATATGTATATATATATGTGTTATATATATATATGTATATATATATGTGTGTGTGTGTGTGAGGTATGGCTATGAATAAAAAACACATTTATTTTTGAGGTATGCGGATACAAAATTGAAACCCTAATAAATTAAGCAAACATTCAGTAGGGCAATATCAAATTCTCTTTCATTTTCTATGTAAAATTATATCTATTTCAAACAATGAAAAGAATAAATATATTCCAGTAGTTACTCATTAACCACTATTAGCAAAACAAGACCATGTAAAATATAACTAAAAAGAAGAGTCTTTTTTTTAAAGAATTATTTTATTTAACTTTATTTATTCATTTATTTATTTACTTTAATTTGACCCAAGAGGGGCAGAGAGAGAGAGAGAAAGTGAGAAAGCAAGCCACCAAGTCCAGGACTCAAACCGTGGTTGGCCATGAGGGAGTCCAGCGCCCTTAACCACCACATCACCTACCAGCCCCAAAGAGTCTAGTTTTTTAATTGGTCAAATATCAAAGAAAAGAATTGTTTTATTTTGTCTTTGGAAAAGCAGATTTTTTATTATTATTATTATTTTACTAGTTTTGCCAGAGAACACGTGTATTCACCAGAGAAAGACAAAGAAACAGCGAGAGAAGGAAAGCAAGAAAACACATCTCACGGGGGATGGTCAGACCACAATCTTTCCTCCATTGCTTCCTCCTTCGAGATTTTCAGGCACATGTGCTTACACTCCCGGCATGTTCGTTGGGCCACCGTGTCCGGAACGCAAACTGTGCAGTTGGTCATGTGGTACCCAAGCACCTTAACCACCATACCACTTGCTGGTCTAGCAAATCTATTTTTTTAAAAAATATTTTTATATGTTATTGTTTTAATTTGACCAGAGAGAGGTAGAGAAAGGAAAAGTGAGAAAGCAGGCTGCTAGGTCCAGGACTCAAACCGTGGTTGACCATGTGAGGGTCCAACACCTAAACCACCACACCACCTGCCGGCCCCAAACCCAGCAGATCTTAATATTAATTTTTCACAGTAGACAAGAGACATGAGCTAAATATATTATCACTATGAAGAAAATTATATCTAAAATATATCAAGGACATAATTATTTATACCATAGAGACACTCTCACCTCCTCAATCTTCTTCTCTGTTCTAGAAACTTCTAAACTCAACTCACTTTATTGCCCTAGCATAGAAAACTAAAGGTCATAGTTATTACATTACTCATTAATAAAAGTGATAGTCTATTTGTTTTTAAATATAAAACAATAGGATCTGAATTAAAGTTAGGCTATCTTAAAAGACGAAGAGATTCATCTCAGATAAATATTCCAGATATAAATTGATTTTTAAAAAACTAAACTAGAATTCTTTTAGCTTTATTTAATTATTTCTTCCATGGGCAAGAGAGACAGAAAGAGAGAGCACCCCTCACAGGTTTCTGATGCCAGGACCCACGCACAGCCTTCAGCCACCCCTGATAATGGAGAATCATGTACTGGTCTATTTAGGCAGGTATCTGATCTCGAACTATGAACCTTTCTATGTGGGACTGCCCTGGACAGCATCTGACTTTACCACTGCACCACCGTCTGGTCCTAAACTGGTTTTGGAAATGGCTTGAACCAGTAACATTATTTTTCCATGTCCTCTGCTACAGATGACCGGAGGTTTGCGCAGGTGTACATAAAAATGTGCAGAATGCACTTTCATGTATGCCCCATATCTTTTTATTATATCCATCATCATTTCATAAAAAATATTCCTAGCTCAGCCTTCCTCCATTTTTTAGCACGACTTGTTCACTGAAAAGTAAAACCTTTCAGAAGATCTGTATCTCACCAGCTGCCACTTCCGTTTGCCATGCATGTACCTCCATTTTAAGAGAGCTTTGAAGAAGGCTTTAAAGATTTTTGTTGAAATTTAAGCTTCTTTTCAGAGCAAAATTTGTCTTGCTTTACTGGTAAACTTGATATGTTTGTCTTCAGTGGTAGGTTTCTGGGGTGTTGTTTAGCTGTTCATTGGCTATGGTTTGTTTTGTTCTTCATTTAATGCCAACAAAATTTCAACATATCATGCTAATAGAAACTCCAGTTTATAAAGCATTTTCTAGGTGCATAGACATAATAAGATTTAAAGAAAGCATCGAACTGATGCCAATCTGCACAACTGTTTATTAAATGAAAGTATTTAACTCTAGTTAACCTATAAAACCATCTGATACTCAAATAATGTAAATAAGATCGTGAAGATAATAAAGAAGAGACAAAGAATTTATGAATATAATTGACTGATATCAAAGAATATGTTTGTAAACCATAGCGTTAATAGTACCTTGGTCAGAAATATTATTATTTTTATTATTTATTTATTATTATTATTTTAGCAGAAAAAGAAAAAGTTTATCCACTTTCCAAAAGAGGAAAGGGGCCAGATGGAGAGTGGCACTGGTTCTAAGTAGAGTAGAGTCTATAGGCTTTACAAATACAGATTCCTGTTTACAGATATGGTCATAAAGGAACTATCAGGGTACTGATTTTCTATCCTGCTCTTCATTTATTATTGGGGGCTGAACAGCTATAGATACTGCCTATTCAGGCTATATGCAAAAGTGAAGAGAGGAATATCAACAACCAAAAAGTGCCGTAATCTATGTAGTTAGGTGATCTAAAACCCAACTCCCTTAGTTATAAGCATACTCAAAAAGTTTTTGAACAATGTAGACACTCCAGTTATTTTGTAAATGATTTGAATTGAATCTTATTGAATTTTTGCTATAGGGAGTGTGCACTCACCAGAGTGAGACAGAGAAAGAGAGAAAGTGAGAAATCACCTCCACTGGGAGGATGGCCACAACTGTAATCCCTTCTCCATTCTTCTTTTTGGATGTTGGGCATGCACACACATATGTCCAGTGTGATTTTCAAGCTGGTGGGCCCAAGACTCAAACCACAGAGTCGCCATGTGCAGCACCATAACTTCAAGGCCACCTGCTGGCCCCAGTGCTTTGGTTATTTTTTTTCTTTCAATGTTTGTTAAGAAATGTCCTTGCTCAACTGGAAACTACATGGCGACATCATTGAAAAGGAAATTTCATCTGTACTGATTGCTCTAAATACTGATGCTTTTTCAATGATTCAACTTTTTCCTAATTTTTGTAGTTCATCATCTTTACTGACATATAATTTAAGTAGGGTAAATTGAAGCTTACAGTGTTCACTGATAGTACAGAACATTTTCATCCCCTCAAAAGCATCCTTATGTTCTTTTGCTGCCCATCACTTCCTGAACTACTAAAACTCAGTGATTAGAAGACAAAGAACCCAGTTTGAAATATAAACAAGGTTTGATATCAGACAGACACGCAAACACACACACACGCACACACACACACACACACACAAGATACATTAATGATGAAAAGATTATCAGCACTACTAATCATCAGGGAAAGGTAAATAAAAAGTGAAGTGAGTTACACATTAGGATTGCTAAAATAAAAAAAAATTATAACACCTGGTGCTGGAAATGATGTGGAACAAATGGAAAACTATAGCCATTTGCAAAATTGTGGATAATTGGGGAAATTTCATTAGATTTGTTTCGGTTGTTTATAAGTTGTCACATTTCTGCTCACATTTGCAGTGCACCTAAGTGTACTTTTTTTGTCATTTATGTGTATCATCAGCCAGAAGGTAAAGCGTAGTGAAATATCATGTTGGAGTATCTGACTTTGACTTTATTATTTGAGAAAGACTTAATATTAATGTATAATACATAACTAAAAAGTGTAGAAATGTGTATAAGTACATAGATAGGGTGGGTAGGTAGGTAGATTAGACAGAGAGCTAGATGCATAGGAACATAGATCAATGCATCGATATAATGAAGATGCCTTACTGAGAGGGGAAGAACATCAAGACTGATATCTTCTTAATGTTTCACTACCTTTAGTTTTCAGAGTCCTTTGATTGCTCCATACGTTTCTATATATCATCAAACTCTTGAATGTCAAGGGCCACTCAGTGGGGCAGTGGTAACGTGACACTCTGTAGTGCTGGGCCCACATGAGAAGGTCCTAGGTTTGCATCCTGGGGCCATCTACTAGATGCTGGGTGTGTCCACACACTTGATAAGGCAGGGTGAGGCTCGACCTGATTGTGGAGTGAGGGGCCTGCTAGGGATCTCGCACTCTCTCTCTCTTTTATTCTCTCTCTCAATAAATCAACCTAAAAAAATATTAGCTCACACACACAAAAGTTATTGTTAGGTTTCATGTTCTAGTGTTAATGATTCGGACAATATAGCACAATAACAAACTCCCGCTCTCCTGCTATCCTCTCTTAATGTCACAAGCCCCAGGTTGCTTCACCTCTACTCTTGACTGTAGATCTGGGTCCCTACAATCCCTCCGTTCAGGTGTAAATGATTCTCCAGAACTACTTACAGAATTCAAGGAAACGCTATCTTTCCATTCCCTGGCTTATTCTAAAGAGTGTAACAAAGGATACGGACGAACACCAGATGAAAATATAAACAGCACAGAGAAGAAGCACTGTCTTCTTGTTTGTTCAGTTTCTTTTTAGAGAGACTTTTGCTATAGGGCACATGTACTTGCCAGAAAGACAGAGAGACAGAAAGTGAGAAATCAGCACGGAGGGATGGCCATATTGCAATCCCTTCTCCTCCAGGCTCCTCTTGGGATTTTGGGCATGCATACACACTCACCCGGAGTGAATTTTAAGCCACTCGGTCCAGGACTCAAACCACAGTCAACTGCATGGGAGTCCAGCAATGAAACCATTATGCCATCTGCTGGTCCCGATGCACTGTCTTCTTGCCCTCACCCTCCAGGAGCTTCCATGTGTTCAATTATCCAAAAGCTCTCTAAATGTAGTTTTTTGGGATTTTCATGGAAGTTATATCAAGTAGGCATAGTTAGCTAAATCACTGGCCATTGGTGATCAACCATTAGCCCTTCTCATGCATGGAGTTCCGGGTATGGACTAAGAGTCCCAATCCTCTCATCACACCTTGGGATCTTCTGTGACCAGCTCCATCATGAAACCATTAGTCAACCTATTGGTGTACAAAAATCCTTCGCTTTGGAGACTTTGAGAATTTTAGATGTATGCTACGAAAAAAGATGAAGACCATGTGTATTGTTCACTGTATTATAATAGCCTTCTTTTTATTACACACTTCTGGCATTTAAAAATATATTGCTTCAATTTAATTAGCTATGTGTTACTCTCCCCTCAAAATATAAATATCTGTGTCTTCTTAATTGCACATTAAATTCTTGACATACAAAGTACCTTTGTCAAAATTTTTCTCTCAAAATTTGCCAATTCAAGGGCCAAAAGTAGAATTAATTCTTCATCATAAGTGCTAATAGCTTTTTTCTGAACGACCCAACTTTTAGTAGGTAATACCTATATGGTATGACTTTATTAACTATGTATAAATCATATCTATAACTCTATAACGAAACACATTTATGGCTTTTTCTTTGTGAATCCTGTTTTTGTTGTTGTTTGTTTGCCATAGGGTGCATGTGTTTGCTGGAGAGATACAGAAAGAGACGGGGAGAAGGTAAGTGAGAAATCACCCCCAAAAGTGGATGTCTCACAGCAATTCCTTCTCCTCCATTCTGTTCCTTGGATTTGGGGCACATACACATACACGCTTGTTGTGAGTTTTAAGCTGCCAGGTCCAGGACTTGAACCACTGTTGACCATCTAGTGACCAGTGCCTTAACCATTGTGCTATTTGCTGGCCACCTGATGTCATTTTTAAACAGCTTTATTCAGATTTATTTCATATACCATAAGACTTACTCATTTAGGGACCAGCAGTTAGCGTGATGGCTATGTAGCTGGACTCCTATGTACTCGACCACGGTTCGAGTCCTGGACCCGGTGGCTTAAACTCATGCCAGGTGCGTGTGCGTGCGTGCCCATGATCCCGAGAGGAGAATGGAGGAGAAGGGATTGCAGCGTGGCCATCCCCTCTGGGGAGTGATTTCTCGCTTTCTATCTCTCTGTCTCTCTCTGTCTGTCTGGCGAGTGCATGCACCCTATAGCAAAAACCTCTCCAAAAAAAGAAAAGAAAAAAAAAAAAGACTTATTTAAAGTGTATAACTCATTGGATTTTAGCATATTCACATGTGTGTAACCATCATCATTGCCGATTTTAAATGGTTTAATCATGTCAGAAACAAAACTCTCGTCCCTTAGTTATGAACTCCATATCCCACCATCACCTAAACCAAATTTAATCAATCACTAGCCTGCTTCCTGTGTCAGCAGATTTTCTTATTCTAAATCCTAATATAAACAGAATCAAATAGCATGTAGTCTTCTGTAACTGGTTCTTTCATTCAGCATGTTTTCAGGACTCTTCCAGGTCATAGCATGCATCAGTACTCTATTTCCTCTTATTTCATAATACTATTCTATTGTAACCTTTGAAACCTTTAAAGCTCTCCTATTTTTCTTCAGCTAATGTACAAAAGACAGCATTGATAATGTTAAATTTCCTGGACCCTCAGTTCTTTGGGATGGACTAAATTGCTGGTCTTGTTTCTCACAAGTGTCTTGAACTTGATGGAAATTCTGTTGAGAAATGCAGTTTATAAATTTTATTTATTTTATTTTTGAGAGCGCATGTGTACATGAAAGAGACAGAATTAGAGAGAGAGAGTGAAGGGAAGAAAGCATCCCTTGGTAGAATGTGGTAGATGCCTTCCCCATCTCTCCTTCCTGTTGGGATTTGGATTGGGCACACACATTCACCTAGGTACCTCATGTGTTTTTCGACTGCTGGGCTAAGATTTGAACCATGCTATAGGCTATGTGAGAATCTGGCACCCTTAACCACCAGCCTATGGAGCTGGCTCTAATTTTATCTTTTACTCCACTTTTTTTGTCCATAAAATTTTAAAGTCTACTTTCTCTAAAGAGGAAGGGAAAGTAGATATTCAATAGATAATTATCTCTTCCATACTTCTCATAGAAAGAAAGTTCTAAATACCTATGGATAAAATTTACTTGGAGGACTAGCAAATGGTGTAATGATTACATTGCTGGACCCTCATGTAGTTGAATGTGGTTCTAGTCCTGGACCCAGTAGCTTAAAACTCATACTGGGTGTATGAGTGTGTGTGCCCAGAATCCCAAGAGGAGACTGGAGGAGAAGGGATTACAGCATGGCCATTCCCCTTGGAGGGTGATTTCTCACTGTCTGTCTCTCTGTCTTTACAGCGAGCACTTGTGCCCTATAGCAAAAATATCTAAAAAAAAATTACTTGGAAACTTTGGGAAATGGGGTTTCAATTAATTAGTATATTTAAAAATAATTTTCAAAGTCACTCACATTAATTTTGCAATATTTCTTGAATACAAAAGAGTTAAGATTTTAATAATACATAATTTAGCATTCTATATATACCATAATAAGAAATGTTCATTTCAATTCAAATCAGAATAATAGGCCCTCGAATAATGAGCATGACCAATTTGAAATGACCTTTTATAAAATGATTTTATGCAATCAATAGCAATTTTAG